>NW_026843855.1:6123432-6176376 GCF_029531705.1 Pantherophis guttatus | reverse complement strand
AAGGCAGGACTAGAACTCCCCATCTCCTGGTGATTGGCCCAAAGTTCCCCAACCAGCTTTCATGCCTAAGGCGGGACTAGAACTCCCTGTCCCCTGGTAATTGGCTCAAAGTCACCCAGCTGACATTTATGACTAAAGGCAGGACTAGAACTCACCAACTCCTGGTGATTGGCCCAAAGTCACCCAGCCGGCTTTCGTACCTACGGCAGGACTAGAACTCACTGTCACCTAGACCAAACTAACTGTCCACGTTGATATGCTCCTCCCTTCCAATGATTGGTCAGAGGAGTTGGGGATTTCTTTGTGACCTTGTTCTCACAAAACACTTAGCTAGCAAGCCATCAGATTCCCTCAATAGTGCTAATAGCATGCTGGCTGGGGAATTCTGGGAGTTGAAGTCCACACGTCTTAAAAGTGGCCAAGGTTGGACACCCCTAGTTTAAGCCCTTTCAGATAATCTTCCTGAGCCAACCTTCTCCAAAGTGGGAGTCTCTAAATGGGTGGGATTACAAATTACCAAATCCCAGCTGTCAAGGAATATGGGAGCTGTAGTCCCAGCCCATCCAGAAGGCCCCCGATCAGGAAGTTAGTCAAAACTTCAAAACTTTCCTGGTCTGGAGGACAATCCCAGGGGAAGCTTCTCCAAAGCCCCAGAAGGCAGGAGAAGAAGCAACGGATGGAAACTCATCAAGGAGAGAAGCAAGCTGGAATTAAGGAGAAATTTCCTGACGGTGAAAACAATTAACCAGTGGAACTCCTTGCCACCAGAAGTTGTGGGTGCTCCATCACTGGAGGTTTTTAAAGAAGAGACTAGACAGCTACTTGTCTGAAATGGTATATAGGGTCTCCTGCTTGAGCAGGGGGTTGGACTAGAAGACCTCCAAGGTCCCCTCCGGACTCTGTTGTTCTGTACTCTTGCGTATTGCTTTCCACATGGCAGACCCCTGGTGTACACGGTGTCCTTGATGCTCCCGGCCGCTTATTTCATCGGGCTCGTCTTCACCCTGAAGACCCACTCCCACATCTACGACATCCACATCAGCGACTGCCACAGTAAGTTGTCTCGGCCGCGATGGTTCCACGTCGCTAAACAAGACAGAGGGTTGTAAAGTCGAGGATTGAATTGGCTGATTTCGGATTCGTGACCGTGGGGACAGGGCAACGGTCGTTAAATGTGAAAAACGGTCCCAAGTCAATTTTGTTTCGGGGCCGTGGTAAACTTCGAACGGCCACTAAACGAATGCTTTATAAATCGGGGACTTGCTTCTTTTGGGCAGGGTGTCCATCTTGTGCAGGAAATTTTTCAGTCGGATTTTCCTCTTGACCGCAAACTAGGACCTCAGCCCCATCTTTCCTTCCACCTTGCCGTAGAAATAAACTTTTTGGGGGGGGGGGTCCACGTTGAGCCAGAGATGAGGACAGGCCCCCCTCGTCCCCACCACTGAGGACCCTTTTCTGGCTTTCTCGTAGTGCCTGGTCACCACCACAGCGCAGTAGTCCACTGGTCCCGCTGGAGAGCCGTGGTCATTCTTCTGGTGGCCACCCTGGGCATGTCCGCCTGTGCCGATCTGGCCACCGAGCACATCAGCCCCATTCTTAACAACTCGCCCGTCTCTCAGGTAAGGAAGGGAGAAGGGGGGGGGGGCGGCTGGGCGAAGTCCCTGAGATGCGTCTTCAGAAGGTGCCCAACTGGGTGGCGGGGAGATCGGGGAGGGGGGAGGATGACCGGTGGGTGGGAAATTCTCGTCGTTTCCAGGTAAATGGATGACCTGTGGGGTCCTTGGTGCTCTCTGAGCTTGGTGGTTGCCTTGAAGATGTTTCATGAGCCAACTAGGTAACATTATCAGTGCTAGAAGGGAGTGGGATTTGGGGAGTTGAGGAGAAGAAGAAAAGGAAGAGGAAAAGGAGTTGTAAGAGGAGGAGGAGGAGAATTGTGGAGGGTCCTTGGTGCTTTCTGAGCCTGGTGGTTTTCTTGCAGACGTTTCATGACCCAACGAGGTAACATTATCAGTGCTAGAAGGGAGTTGGGTTTGCGAAGAGGAAGGGGAGGAGTCCTTTGTGTTCTCTGAGCCTAGCCGTTTGCTTGTAGACGTTTCATGACCCAACTCGGTAACTTCATCAGTGCTAGAGCAATGATCATTGCAACATCTGCAAGAAAACCACAAAGATCAGCACCAAGGACGCTGCAATTGTCATCCTGCTCCTCCTCCTCCTCCTGTCCACAAACCCCATTCCCTTCTAGCATTGATGATGTTACCTAGTTGGGTCATGAAATGCCTGCAAAAAGACTACCAAGCTCAGAGAACACCAAGAACTCCACAGTCATTGTCCTCTTCCTCTTCTTCTTCCTCCTCCTCCTCCTCCTCCTCCTTGCAAGCCCCACTCCCTTCTAGCACTGATGATGTTACCTAGTTGGGTCATGAAACATCTGCAAGAAAACCATCCAGCTCAGAGAGCACCAAGGACCACACAGTAGCCGACTACTACTACTACTACTACTACTACTACTTCTTCTTCTTCTTCTTCTTCTTCTTCTTCTTCCTTCTTCTTCTTCTTCTTCTTCTTCTTCTTCTTCTTCTTCTTCTCTTCTTCTTCTTCTTCTTCTTCTTCTTCTTCTTCTTCTTCTTCTTCTTCTTCTTCTTCTTCTTCTTCTTCTTCTTCTTCTTCTTCTTCTTCTTTCTTCTTCCTTCTTCCTTCTTCTTCCTTCTTCCTTCTTCTTCCTTCTTCTTTCCTCCTCCTCCTCCCCTCCTCCTCCTCCTCCTCCTCCTCCTCCTCCTCTTCTTTCTAAAACTCACTGCCTTGTCCAGCCTTTTGTTGAATGGCGGTGATCGATCCTGTCTGCTGAGGTGGATCTAACCTTGACTTCTCTCCTCGTCTTCCAGTATTTCATCGGCGTGACCGTGCTGGCCATGGTGCCCGAGATTCCAGAGCTGATCAACGGAATCCAGTTTGCTTTGCAGAACAATCTCAGTTTGAGGTAGGTGGGTCCTTCTGCAGAGTTTTGTCGATCTGATAAGGATCGGTTGTGAATGTCCCTGTTGGAAGAATATCTTAGTTTTGAACGTCTTGAGTCTCTTGACGTTGGAGTAGATCATTCTTTCTCAACCTTGGCCTCTTTGAGTAGACATCAGCAGCCAGAAGTAGATGTGGGGAGGCTAAGGTTCATTAAGACAATTGATATGGCTGCCCAACTGACTCATGGTGACCCCAGATAACTAAATAAAACCCTAATACAAACCCCAATCAACCCACATCCCAGTGACAACATTCAAACTAGCCACTTGATGGGCTCCACATCTCCCTCGGGTTCCCAGGCCTGTTGCAAACCAAGTCTTCAGGGCCAGAATATCAGAGTTGGAAGGGTCCTTGGAGGTCTTCTAGTCCAACCCCCTACTCAAGCAGGAGAGCCTATAGTACCATTTCAGACAAATGGTTGTCCAATCTCTTCTTAAGAACCTCTAGTGATGGAGCACTCACAACTTCTGATGGCCAGCTGTTCTCACCATTAGGAAATTTCTCTGTAGTTCCAGGTTGCTTCTCTCCTTGATTAGTTTCCATCCATTGCTTCTTCTCCTGCCTTCAAGTGCTTTGGAGAATAGCTTGACTCCCTCTTCTTTGGGGCAGCCCCTCAAATATTGAAACACTGCTATCATGTCTCCTCTAGTCCTTCTCTTCATTAAACTAGACATACCCAATTCAACCGTTCTTCATATGTTTTATCCTCCGGTCCCCTAATCATCTTGGTTGCTCTTCTCTGCACTCTTTCTAGAGTCTCCACATCTTTTTTACATTGCGGCCACCAAAACTGGCTTGCAAATATTCCAAGTGTGACTTTTTGGAAGGATGTCAAAGTGCCATGTCAATCTGATTGATGATGTTCCACAGGGAGGGAGCCACCATAGAGAAGGCTCTTCTTCTTGGTCCCATCAGATGGACCTCCTTAAGAGAGGGCCTCCCCAACATCCCCTGCCTCCCCACTCTGGTGGGTTGGGTAGATCTAACTGGGAAAAGTTGGTCCTTTGAATAATAGATTCAAGCAACTACTCATAAGGAAAACTTGTACAATTTTTTTTAATTTTATTTTTATTTATTTAAATTTATATACCGCCCTTCTCCCGAAGGACTCAGGGCGGTGAACAGCCAAAGGTAAACACACAGACTACAAAAATATAAGAACAGTTTAAAAAAACATATTAGACAATTTTGGCCCAACAATTAAAATACCCCTTTTAAAATTAAAATTAAAATTAAGCAATTGGAGAAGTTAGGCCAGCCCGGCTTGTTGAAATAAAAAATGTTTTATAGGTGGCATCCGTCACCAGCAAGGTTAGCAAAGATGCTCCAAAACATGTCCGCCAAATGTTGGAAATGCAATCGGACACCGGGCACATATTAGCACATGTGGTGGACATGGGCAAAGGCAAAAAAAAAAAAAAAGAATTGGATGAAAACGGCTAGAAAAAAGGTTAAAGCAACACATTGATTATAAGTCAGAAATATTTTTGTTTAGGTATAGTACTAGAATTAGTACTAGTATGATAAAGGGAATATGTACTTAATGCTGCATGTCTTAACAGCCGCAAGAATTGTATTTGCACAGCGCTGGAAAAATGAGGAAATACCTACAGAAGAGAGTAATTAAAAAAAGAATACTAGAATGTGCAGAAATGGATAGGTTGACATTAAAAATAAAGGATAAGGAAGATACGGAATATTTTTTCTAACATGGAACTTGTTTTATCAGTGGCTTGATAATAGAGGTAGAGATTAGAAATTGGATAAATATTATTATGTGTAAGCAAATTGACCCATATAATACACAGTTTAAAAAGCACTTATGCATGTATAAGAAAAATGAATGAATGAATGAATGAATGAATGAATGAATGAATGAATGAATGATAGGCTCAAGTTCCCCATAAACCACATTTGATTTTGAGCCTGTCACTCACTCTCAGCCCAACACGCCTTACAAATTTCCTTTTATGGGGAAAGTAGGTCTTATGCTACCCATAGATGTCAATGCATGCCCCCATCCAAATGCTGAATATGGAAATGGTTGGGAACTGGAAGTGTACAAATCCAGCTGGGGGATGTCTCGGGTGGCTGGGGATTATGGGAAGCAGGGATGTCCAGCGTTCCTGAGCTGCACCTCACCTATATCCCTCTTTTTGTCCTCCTCTTGAAGCATTGAGATCGGCAACTGCATCGCGGTTCAAGTCTGCATGTTGCAGATACCCATCCTGGTGCTCTTCACGGTGTTTTACGTGAGTAACCGAGGGAGAATCTGCGGAGAGATCCACCGTCTTCCAGAGAGGGGTCTTTTCAGTTCCTGGAAATGGGACCCATCCTTCTGATTCTCAGTCTGGGTCTCCCCTCGTGTCACCCTGGAATAGAGAATATCTAGTTCTGGATTCCCAGGAGGGAGGGGCTGCATTCCAGGGGAGCAAGAGACAATGAAGGTCAGATAAGTTTGTGTGTGAGAAAGAGGGTGAAGACAGTTCCTCCTCAATAGCTCCCAGAGAATATGTTTAGGCGGAGTATGTGTGTCGTATGTCCCCTCATTCAGCAGCATCATAATTTTGAATGGTCATTGAATGAATAGTCGTAAGTGGAAGACTATCCATATTATCTATCTATCTATCTATCTATCTATCTATCTATCTATCTATCTATCTATCTATCTATCTATCTCCATCTACCTCTATCTCTCTCTATCTCTATCTCTCTCTCTCTCTCTGTCTCTCTCTCTCTCCCTATCTCTTTCTCTCTCTCTTCATTCTTATATATATATATTCCTTTGGCAACTTTAATAAAAAATATTGTAAAAAAGGAGGCCGTTGGGATTTCAGCTGTTCGTCCTTGTGGCTGTTTGGAGGTTGATTCGTTCTTTTCTTTTGGGGCAGCCCACCGACTTCATCCTGGTCTTCAGCGACCTCCATGTCTACGCCAGCATGTTCAGCGTGGTCCTCATGAATTACATCTTCATGGATGGCAAGTGTGATTACTTCCAAGGTGAGAACTTTGACAGACGTTGATTGCAAGAGGAGAGAATATTGGTAACTCAGGGTGGGGCTGTGGAGTCCTCGGTACTCTCTGAGCTCAGTGGTTTTCTTGCAGACGTTTTATGACCCAACTAGGTAACATCATCAGAGCTAGAAGGAAGGGGGTTTGCAGGGAGGAGAAAGAGGAGGATTCTAGGTTCTTCCGAGGTCGGTAAAACGAGGACCCAGATTGTTTGGGGCAACAGGCTGACTCTGTAAACCGCTTAGAGAGGGCTGTGAAGCACTGTGAAGCAGTATATAAGTCTAAGTGCTATTGCTAAGTGCTAAGGAAGGAAGGGAGGAAGGAAGGAAGGAAGGAAGGAAGGAAGGAAGGAAGGAAGGAAGGAAAGAAATGAGAAGAAAGGAAAGAGGAGAAGGAAGGAAGGAAGGATGAGAAGGAAGGAAGGAAATGAGAAGGGAGGAAAGATGAGAAGGAAGAAAGGAAGGAAATGAGAAGGAAGGAAAGATAAGAAGGAAGGAAGGAAATGAGAAGAAAGAAGGAGATAAGAAGGAAGGAAAGAAGGAGATGAGATGGAAGGAAGGAATGAGAAGGAAGGAAGGAAAGATGAGAAAAAAGGAAAGAGATGAGAAGAAAGAAAGAGATGAGAAGGAAGGAAAGAAATGAGAAGGAAGGAAGGAAAGAGATGAGAAGGAAGGAAATGAGAAGGAAGGAAGGGAGGAGATGAGAAGGAAGGAAGGAAATGAGAAGGAAGGAAAGAGATGAGAAGGAAGGAAGGAAGGAGATGAGAAGGAAGGAAGGAGATGAGATGGAAGGAAGGAAGGAAGGAAGGAAGGGCCATGGTGACCCAGTGGTTAGAATGCAGTATTGCAGGCTAACTCTGCCCACAGCCTGGAGTTCAATCCTGACCTGCTCAAGGTCGACTCTTCCTTCCATCTTTCTGAGGTCTGTAAAACGAGGACCCAGATTGTTGGGGAGCAAGAGGCTGACTCTGTAAACCTCTTAAGACAGGGTTCGAAAGCCCTGTGAAGCGGTATATAAGTCTACGTGCTGGATGGCTGCTCCAAAGTCAGCCAGTCCATGTCCCTGGCTACGGAGGGACGACTGCTCTCCTGTAACCGTCCATCTTGTTTCCTCTCTCCCGCCAAGGTACCGTGCTGGTGATGGTCTATTTTATCCTCATGGCCGTGTATTATTTTGCTCCTTCTCCTGCCGGCTGCTGAGCCGACGGTCCGTTGGGCTTCCGTATTCCTGCCTCTCGGCCAGGCAGTCGCTTCCCGCAAGTCCTTCTATCCGAGCCATGACCGTCTCGTCGGGGAGGCGCTCAGGACAAAACCTTTTAACGCCTTTATAAGATTTATCTCCAAGGCAGCCATTGACTCTTCCAGCTCACAAGCTTCTCGGGGGTCTTTCCTGCATTCAAAAGCCCACCCAGCTCAGAGTAGGAGCTGCAGAAGACGATGGCCGACTCTTTGTCACCAACGAAGAGTTTGGGTGCAGACGAGCCGCGATGCCGTTGACTCCTACGGAGACGAGTGGCTGGTGATTTCGAAATACGGATTCGGGGACGGGGTCCGTTTCATCGTAGCTACCTCTCAAGCCTTTGCCATGCAGCCCCCCACCCCACCCCGCTGCGTAAAGACACAGCCGCCCCCACCCCAAAGTCGAGCCGCCCCTGATCTCGAGACAGAGCACAAAAATAAAAGAAGCCGATTTTGAACGTATCCTTTGGAGTGCGTTGGTGACGGTATCTTTCGCTTCGTAGCCGTCGTGCGAGAATACGACCGGGGTTTTCAACCTTGCCCTCTTTACATTGGGCGGACTTCAACTCCCAGAATTCTTCAGCAAGCATGGCTGCTTGCTGTACCAATGGATGGCACAGGAATTCTGGGAGTTGAAGTCCACCAGTGGCTGACTGAGAAATTCTGAGGAAGGCCCACCAATGGCTGGCTGAGGAATTCTGGGAGTTGAAGGCCACCAATGGATGGCTGAGGAATTCTAGGAGTTGAAGTCCACCAGTGACTGGCTGAGGAATTCTGAGGAAGGCCCACCAATGGCTGGCTGAAGAATTCTGGGAGTTGAAGTCCACGGGTGGCTGACTGAGAAATTCTGAGGAAGGCCCACCAATGGCTGGCTGAGGAATTCTGGGAGTTGAAGGCCACCAATGGCTGGCTGAGGAATTCTGGGAGTTGAAGGCCACCAATGGATGGCTGAGGAATTCTGGGAGTTGAAGGCCACCGTGGCTGGTAAAATTATTCTGAGGAAAGTCCACCAGTGGCTGGCTGAGGAATTCTGGAATTGAAGTCCACCAATGGCAGGTAGACATGCCACAATCAAACTGAGCATGTCAAATTAGCATAAAATGGGTCACAGAAACACAGCAGATGTTAAAAAGTATGTAAAATAAATAGGATTAAAACAAAAAGACATTCGGTCAGTAGAGGTAGGTTTCGATTTACGACAATTGAACCCAAAATTATGGCGTTGTTGAGTGGATTTTGCCTCCTTTTGCAACCATTCTTGCCACAGTTGCTAAGTGAATCACTAACGTGGTTGAAGTCACGTGGATGTGAAGCGAATCTGGCGTCGTTGACTTGGCTTGTCAGAAAGTCGCCAAAGGGGGATCACGGGAACCCAGGACGCTGAACGCGTCATAAATCTGAGCCAATTGCCAAGCATTTGAATTTTGATCATGTGACCACGGGGATATTGCAACGGTCTTGTGAAAAACGTCGCCAGTTGCTTTCTTGAGTGCCGTTGTAACTTTGAATGGTCACTAAATGAATGTTAAGTCCAGGCCTACCTGTAAAATCAGGCGTGACTCACTTAACAATCCTTGCTTACCAACAGAAATTCTGATTCCGTTTTGGTTATAATTCGAGGACTACCTGTATTGGGGGAGGAGGGGGAATGTCCTCCCAACTCATTTATCCTGGTTAGTGAATCAAGCCATGTTCGGAGTTTGGCCATTGCATTCAATCGTAGCCCAGCCAAACAGGATTGGCTGGCATGAGAGAGTCTGGGTTTGGGTGAGGGTTATTATTTTGATCCCGTGACCAGGGGGACATTGCAACGGTCGCTAAGTGTGACAAACCATCGTTAAGTTGCTTTCTTCGCGCCGCTGGAACTTCGAACCGTCCTTAAACGAAGAGAGAGCCGCTGATGCCCCTTTCCCGCAGCCTCACCGTTCCAAAAACAGGGGCAACATTCCACACTCAAACTAAGAAAAACTCTGAACTAACAACCATTAACAGTTTCCAAGGATATTTTAAAAAAACACACACACACACACACAAACCAGCATCATTTCTCAAGCTACAGTTTGATGCCGGTTAGGGATAAAATTTTTACAAAATTATTTCCAACATACAGTCAAGACACAGGGAACATTGCTTTTTCCAGCATGTTTTTTTTTTTAAAAAGGCAACTAGTGTGTGCAGCAATGCAGGTAGTCCTCGATTTACGACCACAAGGGAGCTCATAATTTCTGTCGCTAAGCGAGACGCGAATCTTGTCCCATTTTATGGCCTGCCTTGCCTCAGTGGTTAAGGGAAGTGGTTCACCGCGGTTGAATTAAGTTAGTAACACCCGTTGTTAAGTGAATCCCCCTTCCCCATGGACTATGTCAGGTCGCAAAAGGGGATCGTGTGACAGACACACACACACACACCGGGATGCTGCAACCGTCATAAATATGAGTCAGTAAATAAGCGTCTGAATTTTGATCACGTGATCCTGGGGAGGCTGCAAGTCGTAAAACGGTTGTCATTTTTTTCAGTGGTGTTGTACTGAACAGTCACTAAATGAATTGTTGTAAGTTGAGGACTACCTGCAGTTCATGGTTTGTGACTGAAGTTACAACGGCACTGGAAAAATGACTTAGGACCTTTTCTCACACTTATGACCATTGCAGCATCCCCATAAATCACATGATTTAGATTGAAACACTTGGCCACTGACTCACATTTATGACCGTCGCAATGTCCCGAGGTCACCTGATCCCCTTTTGCGATCATCTGAGAAGCAACGTCAAGGGGGAAAACCAGATTCTCTTTTAACGACCGTGCTACTAATTTAACAATGTGGTGGGAAAAGTAACGTAACAAATTTTTCACTGAACAACAGAAATTCTGGGCTCCATTGTGGTCGTAAATCAAGGACTCCCATTTATTGGGGATTTTTGATTTGAGACACACCACAGCTACGACGGGACTGTTCTTGGGAACAAAGACCTGGCTATTGACAAGGTCTTTTTCAGAGAATATTCCCCTCCATCCAGCATTTCAGAATTTTATTTAAAAAAAAAAATGGACGGAAAACGAGAACTTCAAAGAAAGGCCAACTGGTCGGAAGAGAAGGAAAATTCGTTGCCGATACAGCTGCAGTACGGAGTCTGGGGTCCCCCCCCACCCCCATTTACACACGCAAACACACTTGCAACGGGAGAAAAAATAATAGCATTTTCACGATTTTTTCTTTTGAATACAGGTAGTCCTCGAGTTACGACCACCGCCGAGGCCAAAATTTGTTGCTAAGTGAGGCAGAGTGAAGTGGGGTTTGCCCCATTTTACCACTTTTCTTGCCACAGCTGTTAAGTGTCTCGCTGCGGTTTTGTTAAGTCACACAATTTGTGAATCTGGCTTCCCGTGGACTTTCGCAAAAAGGGGGAGTGGCGTGACGCTGCGCCCCGTCGTAAATGCGAATCCGTTGCCCCAGCATCTGGATTTTGATCACGTCATCGTGGGGAAAGCTGCAATGGTTGTAAGTGTGAATAACGGTCGTTAAGTCCTTTTTCCAGTGTCATCACTCTGAACTGTCACTAAACAGAACAGAACTGTTGTAAGTCGAGGTCTACCTGTATCTTATTCTATTTTTTTGAGATATATTCTATATATCTTATATTTCAGTCATTCTTCTAGTGTGGGAGGTTGGTAGGAATGGCGATTTAGCAAGGATCTTTCCTGGTCAGGCAGCAGCATATCAGAAAAAAATCAATATTTGCAATATTTGGGTAGCAAAAGGACCCCTTTCACACAGTCACAAGGGGCAACATCTGTTGTCACCTACTGTAAAAGAAACACACACACAAAATGACAAAAATTGTGCAGAGTTTCCCTAATTTCCTGCCAGGAAGCAGGAAAACGGCCTCACCGGATTCCAGAGGGAGCCAAGGCCGTTTTGCAGTGTGTTGAACGAAGGACACCACGTCTTACCGAAGGGGAAATCGAGGCCTGAAACCGGAAGGCGGTGACCGGGTCCTCGCCTTACGACGCTATAAGCATGTGACAAAAATCCAGTACAGGTAGTCTTCAACTTACGACCACAATCGAGCCTAAAATTCCTGCTGCTAAGGGAGACAATGAGTTTTCCCCATTTTATGAGCTTTCTTGCTACGGACGTTCAGCGAGTCCCATGTCGTTAAGTGAATGTGGCTTCCCCAGTGCTTGTCAGAACGTCGCAAAAAAGGGACCCCCCAACGGGACACTGTAACCGTCATAAATAGGAACCAGTTGCCGAGCATCCGAATTTTTGAACACGGGAGACCGCGTGGATGCTGCAACGGTGTGAAAAAATGGACGTTAAGTCAGTTTTTCCACAGCCGCTCTAACTTCCAACGGTCACTAAATGAACGGTTGTAAGTCGAGGACTACCTGTACAAATTCTCTCAGCCACAGAAGCTTTTTCGTTCATGATGTATTTATAGGTCTCCATAAATTAAAAAAAAAAAAAAAAGCACAGAGTTTAATAAATTCTCAAATCAAAATAGAAAAAAATTATATATATATATATAACGGGAAAGGCATCCGAAGTTCTTGGCGAGTAAGGCTTGGAGAAGCGGGGATTTTTTTTTTTTTCGCGGCCTGCTCCTCCGTGGCGTTCTCGGCGGGACCATAAATAAGAGAGGAAATGAGAACGGGCGAGAGGGGAGGGCCGGAGGGGAGGGGGGGGAAGGATTTTGTTTAAATTAGCGCGCCGGCCTGCGGGACGTTTTTTTCATTTCAAACGTTCGATGAGTCCCTGCGTCAGTCCCAGGTGCAAAAGCTGCGATCGGCTGAGGTTGGCCAAGTGAGGGAAAAAAACCAGCACCTTCTCCCAACAGAGTTCCAGCAGGCTGGGCACCACGAGCCACATCTTAAAGAGAGACCCAGTCCGTCTGTTCCGGTGAATGTCCACCACGCCTCCGTGGACGTACATGCAGCCGGCCTGTGGAGCAGCAGCAGCAGAAGAAGAAAAAAAAGAATATATATATATTTTTTAGAATTGTGTCTTGAAAAGCTTCTAAGCTCTTTGCCTGACCTCTTCTGGCAGCCCCCCCTTACCCCCAAGAAGATAACAGACAGAGTCGGGAGGGACCTTGGAGGTCTTCTAGCCCAACCCTCTGCTTAGGAAGGAAACCCTACACCACTTCAGACAAATGGCTGTCCAACCTCTTCTTAAAAATTTCCAGTGTTGCAGCATTCACAACTTCTGGAGGCAAGGAGTTCCACTGGTTAATTGTTCTCACAGTCGGGAAATTCCTCCTTAGTTCTAAGTTGCTTCTCTCCTTGATTAGTTTCCGCCCATTGCTTCTTGTTCTACCCTCAGGTGCTTTGGAGAATAGCTTGACTCCCTCTTTTTTGGGGCAGCCCCTGAGATATTGGAAGACTGCTATCATGTCCATACCCTGGTCCTTCTTTCCATCAAACTAGACCTACCCAGTTCCTGCAACCGTTCTTCCTATGTTTTAGCCTCCAGCCCCCTAATCCTCTTTGTTGCTCTTCTCTGCACTCTTTCCAGAGTCTCCACATCTTTTTTTACATCGTGGTGACCAATACTGGATGCCGGATTCCAAGTGTGGCCTTACCAAGGCATTATAAAGTGGTATTAACACTTCACGTGATCCTGATTCTATCCCTCTCTTAATGTTAAAGAAACGGGACTAGCTTGAATGATTTCAAGCTATATTTGGGGAGAGAGCTATTTCCGGAATCACAGGATTCAAACTTTGGAAAATCTAAAAAGTCATAACTCTTTGGAACGATTTTGTTTGCAATATAGATATATATAATAATAAAACTGCAGAATGCCAAATAAGGGGGGCCACCAGTCGATACTGCTTGGCCGACGGCACCCGGAGGAGCCCCTCTCTATGGGAGCGTACTGGTCGGTGAGAGGCTATTGGTAGAAGGCGGTCTCGTAGATACCCCGGTCCGATGCCATGGAGCGCTCTAAAGATGGTAACCAAAACCTTGAAGCGCACCTGGAAAACCACCGGGAGCCAGTGCAGTTTGCGCAGGACGGGGGGGTCACATGAGAGCGCCACACCGCTCCCATAACCACCCGCGCGGCCACGTTCTGGACCAGCTGGAGCCTCCGGGTGCTCCTCAAGGGGAGCCCCATGTAGAGAGCATTGCAGTAGTCCAGGCGGGAAGTAACGAGAGCATGAGTGACCGTATTTAACGAGTCCCGATCCAGAAAGGGACGCAACTGGCGAATCAGGTGGACCTGATAAAAAGTCCCCCTGGCCACATCCGTCAAGTGCTCTTCCAAAGACAGCCGTGAGTCCAGGCTGTCCCATTCGCACTCCTTCAGGGGCCAGGTGATCTGAAGGGCTGACATTACATCTACCTGACCCACCAGAGGGAGGAGGCAGGGGGTGTTAAAGGTCCCCCCTCTTAAGGAGGCCCATCTGGTGGGATTGAGAAGAAGGGCCTTCTCTGTGGTGGCTCCCTCCCTGTGGAACATCATCCCTGCGGAGATAAGATCAGCTCCCACTTTAATAGTTTTCCAAAGGCCCTGAAGACCCGGTATGGCCACCCTGGAGACCCCAGGGTGATAGGGAGCACTTCAAGGGGTCAGCCTGATTGCGGTCACCAGGTGGGGAGGGGGTGGGGAGGGGCAACCTCTTACCGGAGTCACAGCAGCACAGTGGAAATAAACAGGCTCGGGCATCACCGCAGGGAGCTTCACCCACTGAAACGTTTGCAGGCTCAGTTTCCAGATGTCGCCTAAAATCACCTCTCCGTTGTATCCGCCGCAGACAAAGACATCTGAGAGAAGACGGAAGGATTTTTTCCCCCCTCGTCAATATATATGAATTATGGAATGAGAAATGAGTTTCCTGAAGGGTTTCTTTCACTGGTAATTTCCCAACGTTTCCCCGAGGCTTGCGAGTTAAATTCCCCAGTCAGCATGCATTTTAGCCCTCCGTTGGGCGTGGAAGCCGGTGTTCTGTCCCCCTTCCTCACACAGGCAAGCGTAATACCAAGCACGCCTGCCAATATTTTATTAGGTAAACAGATTAGGATTCTTGGCAGACCAAGGTTTTGGCAGCAAACTGCCAAATGCCTGCCAAGACCGTTTTCACTCCCATAAAGCAGAAGAGGACTTATCTTCAGTCCGTTCCAGGAGCAACAAATTATCCACCAGACAAGATTTTAGTCAATGTTCAGTCCAAAATATATCCAAGCCGAATTTCAGAGATCACGATGTGACTTTCAGGGTTTAACGTTGTCCGTCACAAAGCCTGAAGAGCAATCCCACCCACTTTTATTCCTGGTGGGGCGTGGCTCCGTGACTCAGCTCAATCTCTGGCCCTCCCACGCCTCTTCCGTTGCTGCGCATGCTTCTCCCTCCGACGCTGCCTGGGATCAAGCCAGGATTCATCCTCCTCGCTCCCTATCAATGGGTGCTCCGATATGCCTTCCTCCTGGGAGGAACATCCCAGGCTGTTCCTCCTGGCCTTCGGATGGAACCTGAGGCATTGCCAGAGAGGAGGGTCCTGGAGAGGGAGGCCTTGTCAGTTCCTCCCCATCACCTTCTGAGTCCTCTTCCTCTGTTAGGACAGGCTCGGGAGTCAGGGCCACAACAGCCGGGTGGGTGACTGGGAGTACTAGTCTCACCTTAGGCATGAAAGCCGGGTGGATGACTTTGGACCAATCACCAGGAGACTGTGAGTTCTAGTCCCAACTCAGGCACCAAGTCGGCTGAGTAACTTTAGCCCAGTCCCTCTCTTTCAGCCCAACACACCTCACAGGGTTGTTTTTGTGGGGAAAAGAAGAGGGAGGAGGAGGACTAAATATGTTTGCCGCCTTGAGTTATTTATAAAAAAATATAATATAGGCAGGATAAATAAATAATAATAAAAAATATGCAGTGTAAACCTGTCAGAATTCCACCCACCCCAAATAGGAAATTCTGTTGTTGCACAAGTTCCAAAATTAAACTCTTTCTTACCATTTTTTATCTGTACACAGCTATGACATCTTCGGGCTGCAGGGTAATCTGTGGGTCAGAAGCCTGAATGTGAGTTATTTAATCCATAAAATGCTTCTTTGATTTGACTTGTGGACTTCAACTCCCAGAATTCCTGGAATTGAAGTCCATAGGTCTTAAAGCTGCCAAGATTGGATATCTCTGCTCTAAAACATCAGCTACTTCCCCATTTTTAGAAGTGGAAAAGTAGAGTGCCATGACAGAAAATTTCCCATTTCTCTAAAACATGATTTTAAAAAGCCTTATAGACCTCTGGAAAGCTTAACTGATGCAGACAGCAAGAGAATAAAAATTGGGATACAGACCACCGACATGAGCTTGAAATATATGCAGAAATTATTCCAAATTAATCGCTAACCTAAATAAAGTCTATTTATGCAGTGGATATTATTCTGGAAAGAGGGATAAGATTCTAAGTATCAAATTTATTAGAGAACAAAGAAACTGAAATAATTCACTTTAAATTCTGAATGAATAATTGGAAAAAAAAAATCTGACATGTCAAATTTTCACCAAGAGACTAAATCTACATTCTAAAGAAAGCTTTTTATAAAACATTTTATAACATTATAAAACATTATTTTTTTTAAATAAAGTATCTTTTAACACAACAGAGAATGATAAGCCCAAAAATTAGTTGAAGATCCAGCTATTTTGTACAAGTCATTTTCACAAATTAGATAAATAAATTCATGAGTTCAGTTTCAATTTCTGCTGGCTGCACAAATGGAAGAGAATATTTATGGCCTCAGGTTTAACTGTGGGGTCCGTGGTGCTCTCTGAGCTTGGTTGGTTTTCTTGCAGATGTCTCATGACCCAACTAGGTAATCTCATCAGTGGTAGAAGGGAGTAAGGTTTGCAAAAAGGAGGAGGGGGAGGTCTGTGGAGTGGTGCTCTGAGCTTGGTTGGTTTCCTTGCAGACGTTTCATGACCCAACTAGGTAACATCTTCAGTGCTAGAAGGAGTGGTATTTGCTCTCTTTATGTAGCCACCTATATACAGAAAGCAAAATTCACTCCCTTCTAGCACTGATAACATTACCTAATTGGATCATGAAACGTCTGCAAAGGAAACCAACCAAGCTGTTCTGTCCCCGGTCCTCACTCAGACAATTGCAATATCCAACACACCTGCCAATAATGTATTGTATAAACAGACCAGAATTCCTGGCAGACGAGAGTTCTGGCAGCTACTTGTAAAACGCCTACCAAATCCAATTAGCACTCCCAAAAAGCAGGAGAGGCCTTATCTGCAGTCCGTTTCCAGAGCGACAAATTATCCACAAGAGTTTAATCCAAAATATATCTGAGCCGAAGTGCAGGATTCACAATGTGACTCTTTAGAGTTTAAACTTTTGTCCGTCACAAAGCCTGCCGAGCAATCACGCTCCCTTTTATCCCTTGTGGGGCGTGGCTCAGTGACTCAGCTCAATCCCTGGCCCTCCCACGCCTCTTCCTTTGCTGCGCACGCTTCTCCCTCCAACGCTGCCTGGGATCAAGCCAGGATTCATCATTATCACTCTCTATCAATGGATGCTCCGATATGCCTTCCTCCTGGTACATCCCAGGCTGTTCCTTCTGGCCTTCGGATTGAACCTGAGGCATTGCCAGAGAGGAAGGTCCTGGAGAGGGAGGCCTTGCCAGTTCCTCCCCATCACCTTCTGAGTCCTCTTCCTCCATGAGGACAGGCTCAGGTGTAGGAGTCACAACACAAGCTCAGAGAGCACCCAGGACCCCCCAGTGTCCCAGATAAATGAAGATTTTTGAAAACAAAATTAGAAGACTCGATGGTTGTGAACGATGCGGCACGATTTACAAGATATTAAAACACATTCTCATCTTCCTTTGGGCTTCAAAGGGGCCCCCTCCATCCTTGCCAACAAACACAGATCGTAAGACCCCCCTACCTTTCTTCTTATGAGGCTTCGTGGCGATTTCTTCCCAAGTGTTGGTTTCCAGATTGTAGGCGTGAATCTTAAGCAAGAGGGAAACACAATTCAGTTACAATTTTTTTTTTAAAAAAAAATCAAAGGCGGCCATGGAGCCGGGGTGAAGGCTCAGCACTCCTCCGTCAGGACAAGCTGCCTCTTCTCTGACAGATGTCAAAGGTTGCAGGATCCAATCTGGGCAGAATGGGACAACTGGCCACAGCCAATTTGTTGCGGCCAATTCGCCCTGGGACAAAACTTTACACAATTCTCCTTAATTGTTTAAAACATGAGTGGTGCGTTGGCCTAGAGGGGGAGCTCTCGCCTCACAATCAGGAGGCTTGTGGGTTGGATCCTAGGTAGAGGCAGATATTTCTCTCTAGGCGCAATGAGAATAGATCTGCTGGAAAAAAAACTCCGCACTGGCGACAGGAAGGGCATCCAGCCAGTAAACACTCAGCTTCATTCGGTTACCCAGACTCCACCCCGATGCAAGGGATCATGGGGTCATTAAATAACAAAATTATTTAAAATAAGTAGGAAATTAAATTTTTGCCCTTCGCATTTCATTCTCTCCCTCCTTTCTCACGCTTTCTTTAATGATTCTATGCCACCATTTCTTTGGTATTAGTGTAACTCTTGTCCTGCAAGCGAGTTGGCTGAGGCGAATTATCATCGATCCCAATCTGGGTCGAGGTTTTGTCTTCCAGGTTTTCGGACTCGCGCTGGGGGCCATCTTCAGGGAACGTCTGTCTAGCCGAGTGTCTGTGTTTTTCTGTGCGTGGTATTTATATAACGCCCGTTGCATGTGGCTTTTTAAAGAGGTCGCTTGGGGTATTGGCTTTGGAGCCGTTGGCTGTCGTTTGCTTGGGCTGCCCAGCACTGGCAGTCAAAGAAAGGTGTCCCAGGTGCTTTGACACCTGTTTTGTCTCGACCACCAAGCTTGTGTTTTTTTCCTTTAACCCCCTTTCGGATTACACGAATCCTCTTACGGGTATCCTCTACTCACGACTGTTCATTTAGTGACCGTTCAAAGTTACGACGGCACTGGAAAAACATGGCTTAGGGCCATTTTTCACACTTTAGCAGCGTCCCCATGGTCAGGCAATCAAAATTCAGACCCTTGGCAGCTGACTCGTATTTATGATGGTGGCGGTGGTTTGGGTGTGGCTACAGAAACCCAAATAAATAAATAAATAAAATATCAATAAAAGGCCTTTGAAGAGGTCACCTTGTCCAAGGAGTAGGCCGTCCAAGAGGTCCCGCCTCCCAAGATGTAAATTCTCTGCCCGTCGTGCGCAATTTCGTGCCTGTACCTGAAAGGACAAGGCCGGAGGTCATAATTAAATTTTTCTAGTATTACAGTTATCCTTAATAGGTAGAATAGCCGTGATAAAGATGAATGGATTACCTAAATAAGAACCTTGGTGGCGCAGCAGACTAGAGTGCTGTTAACTAGCACCAGCTGCCTGCAATTACTGCGAGTTCAAATCTCACCAGGCTCAAGGTTGACTCAGCCTTCCATCCTTCCGAGGTAGGTAAAATGAGGACCCAGATTGTGGGGGCAATAAGCTGACTTTGTATAAAAAAAGAACACCGCTTGGGGGGGGGGGCCGAAAGCCCTACTAAGCAGGTATATACAAAAGTATGAAGGCTATTGCTTAATGCATTGTAAGCCACCCTGAGTCTCCGGAGAAGGGCGGCATATAAACCGAACCAATAAATAAATAAATAAATAAATAAAATTATTATATCTTTTTCAATCGGTACCAATTAGACTAGGGAAACCGGTTTTTGAATATTTAAATAGAATGATAGGTAAATTCATTTGGCTGGGGAAAAAAGCCCAAATAAAACGTAAACTTCTGCAGGACTCCAGAACCAAAGGAGGATTCGGCCTACCCAATTGAGAATTATATTATCAGGCAGCTGCAATAACTTGGTTAAAAGATTGGATTCAATTAAGAAAATTTTCTAGTATTAAAATTTTATAATATTAAATAGATCCAATAAAGGAGAATATGTGTAGCTCAGGGTTGGCAGGAGGTGCCAGCTGTCACCTTAACGCTCGCTTGTGCTTTGCTACCATTCGGTGACAGTCTGCCATGAACTCTGGGGAAGGTGTATGGGAAGAGGGAAATGCTTGAAGGGGAAAGCGAAAGTAACTGTTGCATCTCCCCGAGATGCTGCCTCAAGGTCAGCCGGCTGGGAGAGGAAAGGAGCTGCGTACCAATCTACTGTCAGGTACGTTTGAAGTGTCCGTTCTGAAAACATCTTGCTTGAATCTGATCGGCCACGGGGGTGTCATGTGATGGGAAGCAGTTAAGGGAGGGAAAAGTAGAGCTTAGGAATTTTTGATGCTTAGTTATGGGTATGCATTTCTCCAGGATATCTGATTTCTAATAAAACTATACCTTTCTGAACAAATGGAGCCAGGGATCATTTCTATTTGGAGGTTTAAGCGCTGGCCAGTTCTGACACGAAGAGTCCTTGGTGTTCTCAATGCTCAGAGAGCACTAAGGACCCCTCATCAAATAGATCTATATTTATCAAATTAGTCGATCCTGAAAGGAATCAACCCTGATTGCTCTTTGGAAGAGCAGATACCCGAAACTGAAGCTCAAATACTTTGGCCACCAAATGAGAAGAGAGGGCTCCTTGGAGAAGACCCCGATGTTGGGAAAGATGGAAAGCAGGAGGAGATGGCAGAGGTGGGTAAAACAGCATCATCGATGCAACGAAAATGAATTTGTGAAAGCACCAGGAGACAGTGGAGGACGAGGGGCCTGGTGTGCCGTGGTCCATGGGGTTGCGAAGAATCAGACACAACTAAGCAATAGCACTTAAGATTTATATACCGTTTTACAGCCCTCTCTACGTGGTTTACAGAGTCAGCATATTGCTGCCAACCATCTGGGTCCTCATTTTACCAACCTCGGAAGGATGGAAGGCTGAGTCAACCTTAAGCTGATCAGGATCGAACTCCTGGCAGTCGGCAGAGTTAGTCTGCAATACTACATTCTAACCACTGTGCCATCATGTCCTTCCTTCCTTCCTTCCTTCCTTCCTTCCTTCCTTCCTTCCTTCCTTCCTTCCTTCCTTCCCTCCCTCCCTCCCTCCCTCCCTAAGCAATAGCCTGGGGAGCCAGGATCAAACTCCTGGCAATGGGCAGAGTCAGCCTGCACTACAAGTAGCCGACTTACAACAGTTCATTCAGTGACTGTTCAAAGTTACAACAGCCCTGAAAAAAGTAACTTATGACCGTAACTTGCGACCTTCTGACAGGCAAAGTCCACGGGGAACTGAACAGCTGCATTGATTCACTTTAGAACTGCGACAAGAACGGTCGTAAAACGGGGCCGAATCCACTTAACAAACGTTTCACTTTTAGCAACAGAAATCTGGGGCTCCATTGCGGTCGTAAGGCTAGGACTACCTGTACTGCATTCTTAACACCGCAACATCCCGGCTCCCGCTTTGCAATTGAATAACAACATCCTTGTTTCTATGGCATTGTAAGTCATATACGGTCCCTCGATAGTGAGATTGCAGAAGTAAAAATGTCATAAGTAAAATGGATAAATGGATGACATTGTTTCGGCAGTGAACGATGAGGTGTTTTTTTAAAGGAAGAGTCGCCATGTTGCATCTCCCAGGGGATATTCTGAGCATAAAGGAGTCCACCCCCAAGACCACGGATTTTGGCCCCGCTGACCTTTCCTCTGGCATATCACAGTGCAGGCTGTTTGGCTTGAGCTGCGTCCATTCCCTGGTGTTGAGGTCCAGCTTATGCAAGTCTGTGCTGTAGATATAGCCAGTCGTTCCTCCAAAGACGTACAAGGACCCGTTAATGATGGCCATAGCCTGACAGGGAGAAAAGAAAAGGTCGTGTGAAAATAGGTGGCATTTTATGTAAGCTACATCAGGGGAAACCTGGTGGACAATCACTTAAATATGAGCCAGCAATCTGTGGCAGCAGCCAAAAAAAGCCACTGCAATTCTAGGTTGCCTTAACAGAGGGGTAAAATCAAGATCACATGAATTATTGGTACCGCTTTATAATGCCTTGGCAAGACCACACTTGGAATAGTGCATCCACTTTTAGTCTCCATATTATAAAAAAGATGTAGAGACTCTGGAAAGAGTGCAGAAAAGATGATTAAGGGCCTGGAGACTAAAACATATGAGGAACAGTTTCAGAAATTCAGTATGTCTAGTCTAGTGAAAAGGACTAAGGGTGAAATAATAGCAATGTACCAATACTACATGTACCAATACTTCTCAGAGTATTGGTACATGTAGTACCAATGAGAAGGACCTTGGGAGTTCTGGTGCAGCCAAAAAAAGCCAATACAATCCTTGGTTGTAGAAACAGAGTCATAGAATCAAAATCATGTGAGGTGTTAGTACCACTTTATAAAGCCCTAGTAAGGCCACACTTGGAATGCTGCATCCAGTTTTGGTCACATTACAAAAAAGGATGTTGAGACTTTGGAAAAAGTGCAGAGAAGAGCAACTAAGATGATTAAAGGCCTGGAGACTAAAACATATAAAGAACGGTTGGAGGATTTGGGTTTGGCTAGTTTAGAGAAAAGAAGGACTAGGTGGGATGTGATAGCAGTCTTCCAGTATTTGAGGGGGTGCCCCAAAGAAGAGGGAGTCAAGCTATTCTGCAAAGCATCAAAAGGCAGGAGAAGAAACGATGGATGGAAACTAATCAAGGAGAGAAGCAACCTGGAATGAAGGAGAAACTTCCTGACAATGAGGACAAGTAACCAGTGGAACAGAAGTCGTGGGTAGCGCCATCACTGGAGCTTTTTAAGAAGAGACTGGACAGCCACTTGTCTCAAATTGTGTAGGCTCTCCTGCTTGATCAGGGGGGTGGACTAGAAGACCTCAAGGTCCCTTCCAGTTCTATTCTGATTGACAGAAAAACGTTGGGCTCAATTGTGATCGCAAGTCGAGGATTACCTGTACAATTTTTTAATCTAACTTCGTTAATGTTACTATTTATGATTTTATTGTAAAGCCGCCCAGAGTCTCTCTGGATAGTCAGATGGGGGGGCATATAAATTTAACCACCAAAGGAATGTTCAGTGGGTTTCTCGAGAAGTCCGTGGCTGCCTTTTTACCTGTCCGTAGATGCGGTTCGGCTTCTTCCCTCGGCAATTGAAGAGGGCCCACCGTTTGTATCTCACGTTGCAGACGTGGACGTCGTTCCCGTTGCTCTCCCCGAAGGGGATCCCGGTGCCGCCAAAGACCAAGAGGTTATTGCCGTGCAGCACGACTGCGGAAAGACAACACAGAAAGGGGTTTGGTGAACAAGACGAGCAAGGAGGAAATTGATCCAGCTGCAAATACTGCTATGTTGCAAAGAGCAGGTTTAGTCCCCGGCTTACAAACACAACTGGGCCAAACATTTCTGTTGCTAAGCGAAATAGATGCGAAGTGAGTTTTGTCCCATTTGTTGTGGTCCGCCTGCAACCTGCGGAGCTGGCAGCAGAGTCAGACAGTGAGGAGGCTGGGGAGGAACATGGGCCAGTCCTGGAGGCTGGGAAAGGCCCGGATGAGGGCTCTACGTCGGAGGCAGAGATGGGGCCAGGGCCATCTGGGAGTTATGTGCTGACTCCAGAGCCTCCAGAGTCGGACATCAGAGAGGCAGAGGAACAGGAGGAGCCTGTTCCTAGTGCGCGCATGCGCAGAGCTGCCAGAAGGCAAGAAGAGTTAAAACAAAAGGGACGACTCGGGAGTAAGGCTTGGAGATGACTGGCCCATAAAACATAAAGGAAGAGCAAAGGCACGTGGGTCTTTGGACTATTTAGAAACTCTGGGTGATTCAGCACGTGATGTGAATGAAACTCTTGCCAGAGTTTTTAAGTGAATCACTGCAGTTGTTAAGTTAATAACATGGCTGTTAAGTGAATTTGGCTTCCCCGTTGACTCTGCTTGTCAGGAGGTCGCAAAAGTGACCCCACGGATGCTGCCACCTTTAGATGTATGAGTCCGTTGCCAAGCGTCTGAATTTTGATCAGGTGACCCTGAGGATGCTACAATGGTCATAAATGGGAAAACCAGTCATAACTGCCAATAAACAAACTGTCGTAAGTCAAGGACTACCCATAATCATGCACAGAGGAGTTGCAACAAGAAGCTGAACATAACAGTTTCATTCTCAATCTTATTCTAATATAGTTTTTGCATAGTGAAACATGCAAACATGTTTAAACTTATTTAATTTAGGCACCAGCCGTCACCAAATTGTGCACTGTGGGAAAACACAACGTAATTATTTAAAAAGGGTAAGAAAAGAAATACAAGAATGAAACAAGCAAGAATACCTGGTTTATTTCATTCTTGTTTCTCCTTTCTTAACCTTTTTAAATAATCGTATTGTTTTTTCTTTCCCATTGTGTTTGGTTTTATTCTTTTTTTTTGTATAAAAGCTTTTTATTTTATAGACAAACATATAATACATAATCAATCATTCAGTGTATCATCTGAGTACATCTTTTGTGTCTTCTTGTTACTCCTCCATTATTTATCATATTTTAATATTATCATTCCATTTATTATAACATTTCTCCCATATATTCTTGCTTTTCCCTTTTTTTTAATTTTAAATATTTTATTCATTTTAAAAGTAAAACAATGGACATTGCTCAACGTCTCTGGTTTCTAACATTTGCATCTAAATCAAGTTAATAAGTAATCTATTCCTTGATCTATATACAAATTTACATATCTCCCATTTCATTATAAATCAATTATGCAGTATTTTACTTCCTAAACAACTATGCATGTATTTAATAAACCTATATTAAATTCACAAATTCAATATACATTGATATATTGATATACATTGATATATACATTTCCAGACATTCATTATCCCTTGCTTTTCTCTTAATACATTTATCTGTCTCCTTTCTTTTCTTCACTCATTTCATTACATTACCCTATATATGTCTCTTCTCTAACCAATGATAAAATTGCCCCCACCCCTTAAAATATTCCGATTCCTCTCTTTCTTTAATTGTCAAAGTCAATCTATTCATTTCTGCACAATCCAATATTTTCTTAATTACTTCTCCCTCTGTAGGGATTTTCTCTGCTTTCCATCTTTGCGCAAATACTATCCTCGTTGCCGTTACAACATGTATAATCAAATATGTATTTTCTTTACTAAATTTCTCTGGTAAGATACCCAATAGGAACAATTCAGGTTTTAAATCCATATGTTGTCGTATCATTTCTTCTAACCATGTTTTAATTTTAATCCAATAATTTCTCGCTTCCGGACACGTCCACCACATATGATAATACGATCCTGGTGTCTGATGGCATTTCTAACATTTAGCTGATTTATCTTTAAACATTTTTGCCAATTTTTCAGGTGGCATTTGTGTTTGGTTTTATTCTTAACTTTTTAAAACAATTTTGAGATCCATTTTGAGCTATTCATCAGTAATTCATCCGCTTGCACTTACGCGACATGGATGCCAACTCGCGAGGCATGTAGCCCTCGGTGCCCATCTGATGCCAGGTGCCAGTAGCAAAGTTGTATCGCCAGAGTTCCCGGAACAGCGGGTAATCTTCATTCTCCGGCCCTCCAGATTCATCGTAGTCAGGATTGTATCCTCCAAACACATACAGGTTGGCATTGTCTGCCACGCAGCGGTGGCCGCTTCTGGCGGGCGGCACTCGGTGGCCTAAAGCAGAATAAAGACCTTTTTTGTCACTCAGAGAAGACACAAAATCACTGGGGCAAAACTGGGTGATGTAGGAAATGGAGCGCTAAGGCTGTGCGGCAAATGTCACAACAGATAAAATTTCAGCATCCAGCAAAATTTTAAATTGGATTTTAATGGGATCTTTTTAATTGTGGGCTAAAGTATTTAATCTGGTTTTAAATTGTTCTTAACTTTTATTTTTATGTATTTGATCTTGGCTGTTCACCGCCCTGAGTCCTGAGGTATATAAATATAATTAATAAAATAAAATAAATAAATAAAGTATGTGGGACAGTCAGTTTAGTGTAGTGGTTAAGTGCTGGCCTAGGAACCAGGAGACGGTGAGTTCTAGTCCCCCTTTAGGCATATAAGCCAGCTGGGTGACTTTGGGCCAGTCACTATGAGATGTGGGCCAATCACCAGGAGACGGTGAGTTCTAGTCTTGCCTTAGGCATGAAACCCAGATAGGTAACTGTGGGCCAGTCATTCTCTCTCAGCCCAAGCCACCTCAGCTGGCTGTTGCTGTGGGGAAAATAGGAGCAGGAAGTAGTAGTATTATGTATGTTCTCTGCCTTATTTATAAAAATAATAATAAAAGCCAGGATATTGATCAATCAACAACATATATAATGCTGCATCAGAAAACATCTCTGGAGAATTTTAACCGATATCTAGCTGGGATAGCAAGGAGAGCAAGAGGAGTGGCACGAGGCCAGGAATACAGCATTCGACCTGCTGGTGATGAATTACTTAGAACGTCTTCCTCAAAGTAGCAAAAAGTTCTCCTCGTAGCAACCACAGAGCTGAACTTTGCACTACTTAAGGTTTATTTAGGGTTGTGTGCAGCGCTTCAACCACCCAAAAGTGCACTAAAATAGAACTTCTCTGCAATACAGCGCCTTGGAGAATCAAAGCTTTCCTCCCGTACGGCTGAAATTCAGGCTCCTGTATATTTCATTAGACTTTTAGGGATTTAATCTACACAATAAGGCAACTCCACTATTTATAACCTTTTCGGTACCGAATGGGAAAACAGCTTCTGTTAAGGGCAGCCCCATAACCTGGGGTTGAACAAGTGCAAAACACAATTTGTTTTGGAAAAGAATCGTAGCCAGCTGGGTGACTTTGGGCTAGTCCTCCTCTCTCAGCCAAACCCAGGTTGTTGTGTTGGAAAAAATAGGGGGAAGGAGGAGTCTGAGATATGTTTGCCGCCTTAACTTGTTTAGGAGAATAAAGACGGGATATAAAATAACATCATAAGTTATTCTTAAATTAGCTAGTAGACAAAACCCAACGTCTTTGACAAAAATGTAACTGAAGGCCTAGCCAAATCTCCCAAAATTTCTCTTCCATCCCCTTCATCCTGACAGGCACAGCACACCAAACAACTGAGTTGCCCATCGTGTCCCAGCACAAGCTTCCTGAGCAAACTGGAAACACTGGGAAATTTCCTGTGGCCATTTTCCAAATTCCTTGTAGCCAACCAAAAGTGCTGAAAAAGAACAGCATGACTTCCTATGAGGGTACTTTCACATGGTTAGTAAATCCCAGAAGATGCAAAAAAAGCACAATCTTCTTCAAGCTGAGGTCAGCTCTCTCTGACTGCCAGGAAACTCCACACGGTTTCTCTGCTATCAATAGAGAAGTGAGGCTTCATGGCCTTCTTTTAGGCCTGCTTTCAAGGTCTATCTTTAGCTACACTCTAGGATTTATTTAGAAGAGAAGGTTCGTAGCTCATGGTTGAACTGTGGAGTCCTTGGTGGTTTGTGAGGTTGGTTGTTTTCCTGCAGATGTTTTATGACCCAACTAGGTGACATTACTAGGGAGTGGAAGTTGTTGGGGGGGGAGAGGGGAGGAGGAAGAAGGGAAAGAAAGGAGGACTGAGGGGTCCTTGGTGCTCTCTGAGTTGGGTTGCTTTCTTTTGCAGACATTTCATGACCCAGCTAGGGAACATCATCAGTGCTAGATGGAAGTGGGGTTGAGGAGGAGGAGGACCGTGGGGTCCTTGGAGCTCTCCGAGCTTGGTCGTTTTCTTGAAGTTTAATAACCCAACTAAGTAACAGCATCGGTTCTCAGTCTGGTTTCTGGAGTGGGGGAGAAAAACTGTTTAGTCCTTGGTGCTCTCTGAGCTTGGTTGTGTTCCTGCAGACATTTCATGACCCATGGAGGTAACTTCATCAATGTTAGAAGGGGGTGGAGATGATTTACTTTCTGTTTATGTACAAGTGGCTTGTCCCATCAGTGTTTGGTGGGAGGGATCTTGCGGGTTCCTTGATCAGGAAGTCCCTTGATTGCTTACTGTTTATCTGTCTGAATTGGTAGATCCTTGATTGGGGTATAAATACAGAGCCAACCTCACTCACTCCTAGCACTGATGATGCTACCTAGCTGGGTCATGAAACACCTGCAAGAAAAAAACAACTTCAGAGGGCAGCAAAGACTCCATTGTTGTCCTTGTCCTCCTTCTCTCCCCTACAAACCCAACTCCCTTCTAGCACTGATGCTGTTACCTAGCTGGATCATGAGATGTCCGCAAGAAGACCACCAAGCACAGAGAGGCACCGGGGACCCCACAGTCCTCCTCCTCCTCCTCTCTGCACTCCCTTCTAGCACTGATGATATTTCCTAGTTGGGTCATGAAACGTCTGCAAGAAAACCACCAAGTTCAGAAACTATCAAAAGCCCCATGCTTTCCTCCTCCTCCTCCTCCTCCTCCTCCTCCTCCCCATCAACTTCACTCCCTTCCAGCACTGATGATGTTCCCTAGTTGGGTCATGAAACGTCTACAAGGAAACCATCAAGCTCAGAGACCACCAAGGACCTCACAGTCCTCCTCTTCCTTCATCTTCCTTACTTTCATTCCTTTTTCCTGTTTCTCTTCCCCTCCTCCTCCTCTCCACAAACCGCCCCTCCCTTCCAGCACTGATGATGTTGCCTAGTTGGGTCGTGAAACGCCTGCAAGAAAACCACCCAAGCTCAGAGAGTACTGAAGACCCCCCCACAGCCCTCCCCCCTCCTCCTGCTCCCCTTTTTCTTCTCCTTTTCCTCCCCTTCTCCTCCTCCATTCAACAAGGTACCCTCCCTCTCTTCTAGCACTGATGATGTTCCCTAGTTGGGTCACAAAACGCCTGCAAAGCCCCCCCCCCACCAAGCTGAGAGACCACCAAGGATTTGCCTTCCCCCCACAGGGATTTCCTGGTGGTCCCCCATCCAGGCCCTACCCTAACCCTAAAAAGGACTGAATGTTCCCCTCCCCCCCCCATTTCCTGAGAACCATCCCACCCGCCAGGACCTGCAGTCCCAACTCTGCCCCAAACTTTTAAAGCCCTTGTCCCTCCTCAAGGGGGCGTCCTTCCCAGATAAAGTGCCCTGGAGCAAGGAAGCTCCACTCCCCGCCCATTTTTCTTCCTCTTCCAGGAGGCAGGAGCAGCCTTCACGGGGCTCCGCTGGAGGCCGGAGGCCGAGCCGGATATTCCCGCTCTCCGGGAAGGGCGGGTGGGAGAAATGGACTCTAGGCCGGTCACGCCCAGCCCGGCCTACCTCGCAGGGGTGTTGTGCGAGGCCTAGGGAGCCAAGAGAGCCAAGAAGGGCCCTCCCGCGGCCAGGGCCTCCCTTTCACTCACCGACGCGTCCGGGGCCGGGCGGGAGTCGGACGAAGCGGTTGAGGAGCCCCCCGGATGGGGCCTGAGCGGCCGGCCCGTCGCCGCTACCCCCTCCGCGCTGCCCGTTGCCGTCCCAACCTTCTCCGTCGGCCGCAGACATGCTCCCCGCCGGCCCGGGCTTGGCCTCGCCCCGCGTCCCCTCAACGGCCGACCGGCGGAGCCCCCCTCAGCCGCCTCAAAG
This sequence comes from Pantherophis guttatus, assembly GCF_029531705.1. The sequence goes on along the minus strand of NW_026843855.1, from coordinate 6,147,618 downwards.
CACCGCGATAAGCGGCGTTTCCCCTGGCGGGCCAATCAGCGTCGCCCTAACTCCGCGCCAGCCAATAGGAGGCGCGCTTGTTGCGAGGCTGCGAGGGGAGGGCCGGATGATCATAGAGAGCCGTCGGTCGCAGCGACCGCCCGGCGGCACCACGTGATCGGCAAGAGACGGCGGATGGCCGATCCGACCCTTCGCTTTCTGGCGGCCTTGCGTCAGGCAGAAGCAATCGAAGCCGGAACAACTGTCCCGCGCGACCTCTTCGCAAGGGCTGCTGGGGGCTGTAGTTCAATTGTAGGCAATTTTCAATAGACTCGGCGGCCAATCGACCGCAGCCGTGAAATTAACGGGAAATGGGTTGCATTTCGGAGTTTTTTAAGCCTTGCCCTGTCTTGTCTTCCGCAGCCAGTGGCTGGGGATGATGGGAATTGCAATTATCACCATGGAAAGGCAACAGGTTCACATGACAGAAGTCTTCCAATATTTAGGGGGCTGCCCCAAAGAAGAGGGGGTCCAAAGCACCAGAAGGCAAGACAAAGAAACAATGGATAGAAACTAATCCAAGAAGAGAAGCAACCTGGAATTAAGGAGAAACTTCCTTACAGTGAGGACAATTAGCCAGTGGAACAGCCTGCCACCAGAAATTGAGGACTAATTGCATTGGAGAAATGCTCTCGTGTGTCATTAGTTTTCTGTTCAATGCAATGTGTAAATCCAAAAATGAATTTAAGTACCTGCAGGCAACTGCCCCCCCCAAAAAAGATCCTTACCAATAGAAGAAACTAGATAAGTAGATACATTAAAAAGGGGGATAAAGATATGTGAGTTTGTGTTTGAAGGTTTGTTTATGAAACAGAATAAAAATATTTGCAAAAAAAAAAAAAATAGGAATGGCTGGTGGCTTGTACTAAACCAGGGACTTTCCCCAACCGGGCGCCCTCCAGGTATATTAAGCTGTCAATCTCAGAAATTCGTTGGCAGGGCATTGGCATTGATTGGCACGTACAATCGGGCATCGGTGGGATCAACTGAATTGGAGGACTTTTTTTCCCCCAGTCTATAGCCCCCCCCTCCTCATTTCCAGACCCAGGCATTGTTTTGTATGGGGGCAGAAAAGGAGACTTTTTTTCCAATCTATAGCCCCCCCTCCTCATTTCCAGCCTCAGCCATTGTTTTGTAAGGGGGCAGAAAAGGAGACTTTTTTTCAGTCTATAGCCCCCCTCCTCATTTCCAGCCTCAGCCATGTTTTGTAAGGGGGCAGAAAAGGAGACTTTTTTCCCCAATCTATAGCCCCCCCTCATTTCCAGACCCAAGCATTGTTTTGTAAGGGGGCAGAAAAGGAGACTTTTTTTTCAATCTATAGCCCCCCTCCTCATTTCCAGCCCCAGGCATTGTTTTGTAAGGAGGCAGAAAAGGAAACTTTTTTCAATCTATAGCCCCCCTCCTCATTTCCAGCCCCAGGCGTTGTTTTGTAAGGGGGCAGAAAAGGACGTTTTTTCAATCTATAGCCCCCCTCCTCATTTCCAACCCCAGGCATCGTTTTGTAACGGGCCAGTCTGAATCAAGCCGTTGAGCCAGGTAGGAACGAAGATTTCCCGGAACTTCCGCTTCCGGTCTTCGGTTGTCCGGGGGGAACGCTTTCTAAGGACGGACCAAGATGGCGGCGCCCAGCCCCGCGGCGGTTGCTGCTGCTGCTGCTGCTGCTGTTGCCCCGGACAACGAGAGCGGCGCCCTGGCGACCCCCAAGCCGAAGTCCCCGGCCATCACGCCGCAGAAGGTGCGGGAGCTGATCGACGAAGGGATCGCCCCGGAGGAAGCCGGGCAGCAGGACAAGTGAGCGCGGAAGGACGGAGAGATCCCCCGCACCCCACCCCCGACTCCCACCGCCCAATGGCTTCGTCCCAGGCGGATGGGGAGGAGAGGCGGGTTGTGGGCCTGGGAGGGCGGGGGAGGGGACGGGATTGGGTGAGGGGAAGGGGCTGGGGGGTTGATGGGGACGCCGTGGACCATTGTTTTCATTGGGGTTCAATTAGAGTAGGGGTCCCCAAACTTGGGCCGCTTGAAGGCTGGTGGACTTCAACTCCCAGAATTCTCCAGCCAGCTATGCTGGCTGGAGAATTCTGGGAGTTGAAGTCCACCAGCCTTCAAGCGGCCCAAGTTTGAAGACCTCTGAATTAGAAGGACGGCTTGGGAAAGTGCTGGGATAGAACCCAGGTGACGGTGAGTTCTAGTATTGGCTTAAGGTAGGAAAGGTGGCTGGGTGAGTTTGGGCCAATCGCCAGGACGGTGAGTTCTAGTCCCACCTTAGACATGAAAGAAGCTGGGTGAGTTTGGGCCAATCACCAGGAGACGGGGAGTTCTAGTCCCGCCTTAGGCATGAAAGCAAGCTGGGTGACTTTGGGCCAATCACCAGGAGACGGTAAGTTCTAGTCCCACCTTAGGCAATACAGAGGGGACTTTGGACCAAACATCAGGAGACAGTGAGTTCTAGTATTGACTTAGACAGGAAAGCCAGCTGGGTGAATTTGGGCCAATCACCAGGAAACAGGGAGTTCTAGTCCTGCTTTAGCATGAAAGAGGCTGGGTGAGTTTGGGCCAATCACCAGGGAACAGTGAGTTCTAGTCTTGCCTTAGGTATGAAAGCTGCCTGGGTGAGTTTGGGCCAATCACCAGGAGACAGGAGTTCTAGTCCTGCCTTAGGCATGAAAGCTGCTGGGTGAGTTTGGGCCAATCACCAGGAGACAGGGAGTTCTAGTCCCACCTTAGCATGAAAGAGGCTGGGTGACTTTGGGCCAATCACCAGGGAACAGTGAGTTCTAGTCTTGCCTTAAGACAGGAAAGCTGGCTGGATGAATTTGGTCAGTCACCAGGAGACAGTGAGTTCTAGTCCGCCTTAAGCATGAAAGCTGACTGGGTGACTTTGGGCCAATCACCAGAGGACAGTGAGTTCTAGTCCCACCTTAGGTATGAAAGCCAGCTTGGGTGTCTTTGAGTCAGTCACCAGGAGACTGTGAGTTCTAGTTCTGCCTTAGCCATGAAAGCCTAAGAACTAGGACGAAGCAGCCTTTCATTTGGGGAGTTTCCATTCCAATTCTGCCCTGAGCAGGGGGTCAGACTGAATGGCCTCCAAGGTCCAAGCCCAATTCAAAAATTCCATCACTGTTTCTCTACCACAGGTTAATTTTACACACTTTTAGGGGTCCCTGAAAGAAGGAGGTGGAGAGAAACTATTACTACTCGCTCTTGTGAATTGAAAATCATTTCTCTGAATCCTCTCGCTTTCGTTTCAGAAAAGATGCCTCTGTCTTCGGTGAGGTGGCCAATGGATCTCCCCAGACCAACGAGCCGCATTTTGAATCCACTAGCAAAGATGCTTTCTACAGCCGAGTCGAAACATTCACCATATCCTTTGAGTCCCAATTATTCTAGAGCTGCTTCCTTTTGGCGGGAGGGGTGTTGCCTAGAGGAAACAAAATATACAGGTAGTCCTCGACTTATGACCACATTGGAGCCCAGATTTCTGTTGCTAAGCGAGACGGTTAAGTGAGTTTTGCCCCATTTTACGTCGTTCTGGCCACAGTGGTTAAATGAATCACTGAAGTTGTTAAATAAGTCACGTGGTTGTTAAGTGAATGTGGATTCCCCATTGACCTTGCTGGTCAGAAGTTCGCAAAAGAGGATACAGGACCCCGGACACTGCTACCGTCATAAATATGAGTCAGTTGTTAAGCTGTCTGAATTTTGATCACGTGACGGTGGAGCTGCTGCAACAGTCATGTGAAAATCAGTCACCAGTTACTTTTTTCAGTGCCATTGTAACTTCGAACAGTCACTAAATGAATGGTTTTAGTCAAGGACTACCTGCATTTAAAGTGGGAGGTGCTATTCCCAATAAAAAGTGGTTTTTCTCAATTGTTTCTCTTCCCCTTCCAGCTAGGAGCTGTCCAGATACAGGTAGTCCTCAACATACGATCACAATTGAGCCCAAAATGTATGTCGTTAAGTGAGAAATCTGTTAAGTCAGTTTTGCTTCATTTTATGACTTTCCTTGCCCCATCTGCTAAGGGAAACCACTGCAGTGAATCTGGTTTCCCCATTGACTTGGCCTGTCAGAATGTCGCAAAAGGGGAATCACATGACCCCCAGGACACTGCGACCGTCATAAATGTGAGCCAGTTCTTAAAATATAGAAATAAACTATTAAAAAAATAAATGTGAGTCAGTAGCATCCGAATGTATATTGCGTGGCCCTGGGGCACAGTGATTTTAAGTGTGAAAAATGGCCCTCTGTCATTTTCTTTCAGCGATATTGTAACTGAACTTTGAGCGGTCACGAAATGAACTGTCGTAAGTCGAGGACTGCCTGTATTGAGAGCTGGGAGAATTGGATAATATTTCATGCTGGCCTATAGAAGTTGATAGGAAGGCCAGATTTTTCATAAACCCCTGCCTCCCCCAAATCTCAAGTGGCTTTCCTTTTTTTTTTTTTTTAATTTGATTTATATGCCGCCCTTCTCCGGAGACTCAGGGCAGCTTACAGTGCGTTAAGCAATAGCCTTCATCCTTTTGTATATTTATATACAAAGTCAGTTTATTGCCCCCACAATCTGGGTCCTCGTTTTACCTACCTTAGAAAGGATGGAAGGCTGAGTCAACCTTGAGCCTGGCAAGATTCGATCTTACTTTAATTGCAGACAGCTGGTGTTAAATTACAGTGCTTAATCTGTTGAGCTGTCCAGGCTCCTTAACGCCAAACACTCCCTCAAGTGGGCGGGCAAACCCCATGAGCTGTCGCCCCTGATCTGCGCCAAGTACGGATGGACCAACGTGGAGTGCGACATGTTGAAATGCTCCAGCTGCCAAGCGTACCTCTGCGCCAGTCTGCAGCTGGCGTTCGACTTCAGCAAATGTAAGCCTGTTGCGGGCCCAGCCTCTTAACATCTGGAAGGCCAATGGAAACGGGATTTGTTGGTTGGCAGGTTTGCAAAATGAATTGCCCATCTTGGCACGCGGTAACTCTGGATGGGGCGTTTTGCACCACCTTGTGATTGTGACTTCACAGATGGGGCGTTTTGTTTTAGAGATTAAAAGAGACTGAATGTTTTAGGGACACACACACACCCCACCCAGACCACATCCGGCCCTTTGGCTGTTGTCATGGCCCCCTCAGAGCCTGGTTCGGAGGAGGATAACAGATTATTGGAACGGACCTTAGAGGTCATCTAGTCCAACCCCCCGCTCAAGCAGGAGACCTACACCATTTCTGACAAATGGCAGTCCAATCTTTTCTTGAAAGTCTCCAGTGATGAAACTCCCACAACTTCCGAAGGCAACTTCTGTTCCATGGATGGATTGTTCTCACTGTCAGAAAATTCCTCCTTATTTCCAGGTTGAATATCTCCTTATTCAGTTTCCATCCATTATTCCTTGTCTGGCCTTCAGGTGATTTGGAAAATAGCTTGACCCCCTTCCTCCTCTCTGTGGCAGCCTCAAATATTGGAAGATGCTCTCCTGTCTCCCCTGGTCCTTCTCTTCACTAGACTAGCCAGGCCCAGTTCTGCAACCGTTCATCGTATGTTTTAGCCTCCAGTCCCCTCATCCTCTTGGTTGCTCTTCTCTGCACTTTTTCTAAAGTCTCAACATCTTTTTTTAATAGTATGGGGACCAAAACTGCATGCAGTACTCTAGGTGTGGTCTTACTAAGGCTTTGTAGAGTGGTATTAGCACCTCACTTGATCTTGATTGTATCCCTCTGTTAATGCAGTTTAGGATTGCGTTGGCTTTTTTAGCTGCTGCTGCACACAGCTGGCTCATATTTAGCTGACTCCAAGATCCCTCTTACAGTCACTGCTATTAAGCCTGGTTTCCCCCAGTTTATATGTGTCCTTTTGGTTTTTCTTACCTAGAAGTTGGGAGTTGGAACTGGGACTGTCCGACAGGGAAGGTACACCAGGGGGCTGAGGACGATGCTGTCCCAGGACCCTCGGGCATTGGGGGAGAGCTGCCTGCTTGCACCAACACAGAGGAGGATCTGCTGACTATCAGCACCACTGCTGGTCAGCAGCCGATCCTCCTCTGTGTCTGTGATGGGTCACGGAACGTCTCGAAGAAAAGCCCCAAACTCAGAGCATTAAGGACCCTTCAATCATCCTCCTCCCCCCCCCACTCCTTCTAGCACTGATGATGTTATCTAGCTTGGTAATGAAACATCTCCAAGAAAAGCACCAAGCTCAGAGCATTAAGGACCTGTTCTGTCCCCGTCCCACACGCACACACACCAACAGACGTTCAAGAGTTAAAGACCAAACCAGCCGGCAAAATCCTTTTCCTTATGATAACGGAACTTGGCAACAACCTAGTGGCTGCCTGCCAAGAGTTTATTACTTACGAAGAGGAGAGATAACTTCTCCCCGCTTCTGGTACATCAAAGGAAACAGCTCAATAATTACAGAGTCAGTCAAGTCCAGAGATAATCCAGCAAAGTCTATAACAAAAGTCCAGCAATGCAGAATGGCTTGGAAGCTTTCAGCTTTGTTCGTCACAAAGTTTGACTGGCCACCACGCTCCCTTTTATACCCTGTGGGGTGTGGTCCAGTGACTCAGCCTAATCTCGGGCACGCCTTCTCTTCTGTTGCGCGTGCTTATCTCTGTGACGCTGGCGTGGATCCAGCCAAGACTCATTACCCTCATCACTGTCCACCTGTGGCTGCGTGGACGTGCTTGGCCCCGGCCCTATCTCTTGCCCTTCGGCGGACACCAAAGGCATTGCCAGAGAGGAGGGTCCTGGAGAGGGAGGCCTTGCCAACTCCTCCCCTTCACTCTCGGAGTCCTCTCCTGCCGATGACACAGGCTCAGGTAACGGAGCCACAACAGGACCCTACAACCCTCCTCCTCCTCCTCCTCAAACCCCACACCCTTCTAGCATTGATTAAACATCTTTTTAAAAAAACCACCAAGCCTAGAGAGCCCCAAGGTCCGTGAACTACAAATATTTGCTTGATTAATTGCCGGACGAGATGTTACTGTGACTTGGCTTAGAGACATCTTTAAAAATGTTCCGTCTTGTGCCGGTCGGATTGTGATTCTGCTGTTCATCAGGCATCTTTGCATCCTAGATAAGGAGAGGTGTCTGGAGCTGCAGAAGGCCTTGCTGGGAGCTCACGAAAAGTTCTGCTTCTGGCCAGACAGTCCTTGCCCAGGTAAGAAAGGAGAAAGGAACCGCAAGGTTGGGTCACACCTGGACACGAGGTCTTCCAGGTGTGTAGGCTGACTGACCCACCACCATTTTCTGGGGGGCATTCTCACTTAGCCACAGAAAATGTCGGGCTCCATTGTGGTCGTAAGTCGAGGAAAACCTCTCGTTTGCTTCTTTCGGACCAGATCGGTTTTCGGTGCTGCTGGTGGAGGAACCCCGGGCTCTTTTCAGCGACTTCCTGGAACGCTTCCAAAATCTGTGCCAGCTGCAGCTCCAGCTGCCCTCCCTGAAGCCAGACAGCCTCAAAAATGTGGTAAGCTCCTGGGGATGAGATAAGGTAAAAAGATAAGGTAACTTTTATTGTCATTTTTTACTTTGAGCAGACTGGCACACATTGAAAATGAAATTCTATTAGCCTGCTCTCAAAAGAAGGATATATATATCTACCTATACACATACATAACACACATGTATCCACATGCTACACACACATGTATGTGTGCATATGCATGTATGTATATGTACATATGTATGAGGTAAAGTTTCCCCTTGCACATACGTGCTAGTCGTTCCTGACTCTAGGGGGCGGTGCTCATCTCCGTTTCAAAGCCGAAGAGCCAGCGCTGTCCGAAGACGTCTCCGTGGTCATGTGGCCGGCATGACTCAACGCCAAAGGCGCACGGAACGCTGTTCCCTTCCCACCAAAGGTGGTCCCTATTTTTCTACTTGCATTTTTTACCTGCTTTCGAACTGCTAAGTTGGCAGAAGCTGGGACAAATCACGGGAGCTCACCCCGTTATGCGGTGCTCGGGATTCGAACCGCTGAACTGCTGACCTTTCGATCAACAAGCTTAGTGTCTTAGCCACGGAGCCACCGTGTCCCTTTATACATATATATGTGTGTGTGTGTGTATATACATATGTATACACATACACAAATATTTGTTTTTCTTTCTTTTTCGTAGCTTTATGTGTCTTTCTCTTTAACCTTTTGCTGCCATTCTAGTCTCCCAACAGGCAGCCAATCTGGGCAACTGAATGGAGCTAGCAGAGTGTTTTAATATGCATACCCATATACACACACACATGTATATACATATTTTTACATATGTATGTGTGTATGTATGTGTATGTATGTATGTATATGTGTGTGTGTGAGTGTATATACATATACATACATACATACATACATATACACACATATGTATATATACATACTGTATTTTTCAGAGTATAAGACACACCTTAGTTTTTGGGGAGGAAAATAAGAACAAAGCTGATTGGCAGGTGGATCGGCCTCCCGGAATACCCCCAATCAGGTGTCCCCAGAGATGAATTTTAGCAACAGGTTTTGTTGGTTGTGAACTCTGTGCCTTGCTTTCTTTTTGCTTTTTTTTCTGCCTCTGAAACTGGAAAACTTTTTTTCCTGCCTCTGAAAGCTCCGAAACAGCTTCAGAAAAAAAGCCTCTGAAGCTCTGTTTGGAGGCTTTTTTTCTGAAGCTGTTTGGGGGCTTTTTTTTTCTGAAGCTTTGTTTCTGATGCTTTTTTCAGCCTCTGAAACCTCCGTTTGAGAAGCTGGGCAGGGCTACATTCGGAGTATAAAACGCACCCAGATTTTCACCCTCTTTGACTTTTAATGTTTGTATTATCTGTATTTTATCTTGGCTGTTCACCGCCCTGAGTCCCCTGGGAGTAGGGCGGTATAGAAATTTGATAAATAAAAATAAATAAAAATAAAATAAAAAGGTGCATATGTGTGTGTATACACACGTGCACACACAAACACACATATATCCTCCTTTTGAGAGCAGGTAATAAAATTTTTAATGTGTGCCAGGGTGCTCCCAGTAAAAAAATGACAATAAAGGTTATCTATCTTACCTATTTTATCTTATCTTTGCCTACGCCTGTACATAATATATACATGTTTATATATGTATCCCTGTCCCTTAATCAATCATCCTGTCCAGAAAGGTGACGGGAAGGGAGTTTCCAGCATCCCATTCAAGGGCCTGATCTATCTGGGGACAATAAACTAACCACAGCCACAAGAGTGAGCATACAGGTAGTCCTTGGTTTACGACCGTTCACTTAGTGACCGTTCAAAGTCCCGACAGACCTCCCTGGGGGTGATTTTCCACCCAGATTCCATGTTTCAACAGTCCCTGTCCATTGCCCCCTCCCCTTGCGATCATGTGACCATTCTTTGAGCATTTAGCATCTGGGCCAAATTTACCTTTTGCCGCATCCGGTCGTCACCTGATCACATTTTAGGACAGTTTTGCACACACATCCTCCCAAAAAAATGGTATTTAGTTCTGGTTTCCACTTAAAAGAAAATGCCCTTTGGGGGAAACGGATTCATTTTGTGACCGTGGCCTTTGCTTCATGACCAGATTGGGCCGGTGGACGCGACTGAATATTTTACGATCCTCATGAGTTATGACGGTTGTAACGTGAGGACTATATTATGCGTTAAGTGAGCTGATGTTGGGTTTAAAGATTTATGGAAGATGCTGCCCTGGGATTTTTGCTCTACTGAGTTTTGGAGGGTTTTTTAATAGTTTTATTGGTTTTTTTTTTTGGATACTTCCGTGATCAACTCGGAGTTACATCTGTGAGATAGGCAGCTCTATAAATTTAAGGAAGAAATAAAATACAGGCAGTCCTCGACTTACGACCACAACGGAGCCCAACGTTTCTGTCGTTCAGTGAGGCGTTTGTTAAGCGAGTTTTGCCTCATTTTTACGACTTTTCATGCCACCGTTGTTAAGTGAATCGCTGCAGTTGATATCAGTAGCCTGGTTGTTAAGTGAATCCGGCTTTCCCCCCTTGACTCGGCTGTCAGAAGGTCGCAGAAGGGGATCGTGTAGCCCCCGGGAACAATCCCACCGTCGTAACTATGAACCAGTTGTCTAGCATCTGAATTTTGACCCCACCATCCTGAGGAGGCTTCCAAAGTCATAACTATGTAAAACGGTCAGAAGTTACATTTTTGACTTTTAAAAAGTCACTAACCGAACTGTTGTAAGTTGAGGACTATCTGTATTTCCAAACCCTCTTTGGAACATCAAAGTGGTGACAGAACATTCTGGATTTCTCCAGAATGTTTCATTCCCGGAACAGCAGGTTGGGCATGAGTGGTGCAGTGTGGCCTAGAGGTGGAGCTCTTGCCTCACAATCAGGAGGCTGCGAGTTCGATCCTAGGTAGAGGCAGATATTTCTCTCTCTGGGCACCATGAGAATATATCTACTGAACAAAACTCCTCATTGGTGACAGGAAGGGCATCCGGCCAGTAAATACTCAGCTCCATTCAATTGCCCAGACTCCACCCCGGTGCAAGGGATTACGGGATCACTAAAAGACAAAAACAACAACAACAGCAGGTTGGGCATCTCTGTTAGCCTTGAAACTTCTGGAAAGTTCTGGAAAACGTGTTCGCCTACCAAGAAGAGGCCATTTTGGGGGGGAGGTTGAGAGATTGATTTAGTCTGTTTGCTTCTCAGTCCCTGACGGAAGAGAAGGTCAGCTTCCTCTTACAGTTGATCGAGGAGGAGGAAGAGGAAGAGGAGCAGGAGAGCTGCAAAACCGAAGGCGAGAAGACGTCGGCCAAGCAGCCTTCCGACCTCCTTCAAGTCCACATCACAGCTTCCATCCTGGCCCTTTGCGGCTGGTCCGGCAGGTAAGTGGAAAATTAGAATCGGGAAAAAGAAAATTCCAATTTTTTTGTGTGTGTGTGTGCCCCAAAATATCCTTTATTTTTAACCTCTGGCAAAAAAAACAACAACCCTCCGACGGAAACTGGATTCGTCATCATCTTTTAATGATCCCATAATCCCTTGCATTGGGGTGGAGTCTGGGCAACCCGAATGGAGCCGAGTGTTTTACTGGCCGGTTGCCTTTCCTGTCACCAGTGCCGAGTTTTGTTCGGCAGATCTATTCTCACGGTGCCCAGAGAGAGAAATATCTGCCTCTACCTAGGATCGAACTCGCAGCCGCCTGGTTGTGAGGCGGGAGCTCCACCTCTAGGCCACACTGCACCACTCCACCTGCGGAAAACGGATTGATTTTATCATTTATTTATTATTTAGAAATTTTACATTGCCGCCTGCTCGCCCACGGCAACTCAAGGAGATGAAAGCACAATATAAGAGAAAAAAAATAAAAATAATAAAATAAGAATGGAGACAACATACATTCACACCACGATTCTCTTTAACGCCTGGCAGATTTGCGTTAGGGCCACCGTCTTCGCTTAACGACCACCACGAAACAGGTGGTAAAATTGGGGGGGGATGTCACATGATGAACCCACTTAAGGATCATCACAACTTAACAACTCTACAATTCCGGGCTCAGTCGTGGTGTAACAAAGTATACCAGTGTTTGAAAAATGTACACAATACAGTTAGTTCTCGACTTACAAACAGTTCGTTTAGTGACCGTTTGAAGTTACAACGGCACTGAAAAAAGGGACTTGGGATCCCTTTTTTCACACTTGCGACCATTGGTCACGTGATCGAAATTCAAAAGCTTGGCAACTGGCATGTACTTAAGACAGTTACAGTGTCCCAGAGTCAAAGCCATCCCCTTTTGCAGACCTTCTGATGAGCCGAGTCGATGGGGAAACTAGATTCGCTTAACAACTGGGTTACTATGCAAGTGCAAGTGCTTCGCTTAACGACGGCAGCAAGGAAGGTTGTCAAATGGGCCAGCACTCCCCGAACAGCTGTCTTGCATAGCAACCGAACATGTTGGGCTAAGCCCGTGATGGCGAACCTATGGCACGCGTGCCCAAAGTGGCACGTGAAGCCATGTTGCCCAGCACGCACGGCCTTGCCTGTTTGTGTTTCTGGCACGCATGCCCGCTCGACGATCAGTTGTTGTTCGCCCGTGCGGCAGCACTGAAAACTGCTGTGTGCATGCACACCAGCCAGCTGACTGTTGGGTGCACATGCATGCCAGAACCAGGAAGTTTGGCTTTTCCAGAACGCGATCCCTTCATGCATACAGCAGTGCCGAAAACCGGCCTGTGCATGCCGCCAGCCAGCTGATCGTCAGGCGCGCATGCACAGTAGAACCTGGAAGTTCGGCTTTTCCGGAGCATGATCCCTTCGCGCATGCGACAATGCCGAAAACCGGCCTGTACATGCCTCCAGCCAGCTGATTGTCAGGCGCGCATGCACAGTAGAAACCGGAAGTTCGGCTTTTCCGGAGCATGATCCCTTCATGCAGGCAGCAATGCCGAAAACCAGTCTGTGCATGCCGCCAGCCAGCTGATCATCGGGCACACATGCACAATAGGACCTGGAAGTTCGGCTTTTCCGGAGCACGATCCCTTCGCGCACGCGGCAATGCCGAAAACCGGCCTGTGCATGCCGCCGGCCAGCTGATCATCAGGCATGCATGCACAGTAGAAACCGGAAGTTCGGCTTTTCCGGAGCACGATCCCTTTGCGCACCCGGCAATGCCGAAAACCGGCCTGTGCATGCCGCTGGCCAGCTGATCATCGGGCATGCATGCACAGTAGAACCCGGAAGTTCGGCTTTTCCGGCGTGTGGCCCCCAACGAGTGCGCGCACGACATTTCCATGTGACCTTTTCGGTGCTCAGTGCCGAAAAGGTTCACCATCACTGGGCTAAGCTGTGGTTGTAAGTCGAGTTCTTACTGTGACGTAGGTGGTATTTAAATTGTGCTTTGCGTGAAGCGGATTGGCTTTGGACCCTCAGTTAATTTGGGTGGGGCGGGGTTTTATCTTTTTCCTAGACCTCCCTCTGGATCCGTCCATCTCCCCTTGATCAGCTGCTGCCGTTGCATAAGGAAAGTGGGGCTGTGGAGTTTTCACCAAATGGAGTCGACGGAGACCGAGCTGGAGAACCCCTCCAACGTTGCCCTTGCGGCCGAGAAACCCTCCCTGGGGCCCACCTCCCCACGACGCATGATCACCCGGAGTCAGGATAACAGTGTCCCTCTGGGCTCGGAGCAGGTAACGTTTGAAGCTGGAGGAAGGGTCAATTTTTGAGGAAAGATCCTGAGGTGCGGAGCCTCGATTCTTGAAGTCTATGGAGATCCTCAGTCTTTCAGGTCAGGGTTATCCCAAAGGTTTCTAAGTAGAGCAAAGGCACATGGGCTCTTTGCAGGAAAGCAACGTTGTTAATTCTGTTCCCAGTCGGCATCTCTGTTTGATTCTGGACTCCGTGGGGCTTTGCCAAGTAGGTGTTTTGGCAGCATGTCAAGGGAGATAAAGGTTGGTGATTATGCCGAAGGACTTTTTTGCAACTAATTGGGACTCAGCTGTGAATGAACGTAATTCACAGCTGTTGCAATAAGAGGTTTTTGGGACTACTCCTGTGTTTTAATGATTCAGGAAGCCTAGGTCACAACACCAGGTAACTTCACTCCTCCTCTCTCCGACCCCCTGTGGGAATGACCTTGGTTCCCAGGAGAAAGTATTTTGTTTTGGCTACAAAACCCCATCTATCTGAATTTCCCGCTCCCTTATCCCCCAGCTCCAATTGGTAACGCTGAAGCCTCAAAAGGGCCTCGGTCGGGCCAGTTTCAGGGTTGACACTGTCATCTTCCTTTTCCTGCAGCGTGAGAAGAGTCCGTCCCCAGTGATCAGCCGCACGCGGGGCGGGGACAGCTTCAGTGAGCGCCCCGAGGCCGAAGCAGCCAGCCCCACCACCCGGAGCCGGCCTGTGACTCGCAGCATGGGCCACGGGGAAGTCTGCGGCCTGGGGGCCGAAGTGCCGTCCAGCCCCCACCGGAGAGCCAAGCGGCCACGCCTGTACTCCTCCAGCAGTTCGGTGAGTGTGCCTAATTCTTTCACTTATTTATTTGTATCCCACTTTCGTTACTTTTATAAACAACTCGAGGTGGCACATATATCGAATCCGCTTTCTTCTTCCTCTTTTCCCCACAACAACAATCCTGCTGGGGTGGGTTGGGGTGATAGAGTGGGAGGGACGAGTCCAAAGTCACTCAGCTGGATTTCATAGTTAAGGTGGGACTAGAACTCCCCTTCTCCCGGTGATTGGCCCAAGCTCACTCAACTGGATTTCATAGTTAAGGTGGGACTAGAACTCCCCTTCTCCCAGTGATTGGCCCAAACTCACTCAGCTGGATTTCATAGTTAAGGCGGGACTAGAACTCCCCTTCTCCCGGTGATTGGCCCAAGCTCACTCAACTGGATTTCATAGTTAAGGTGGGACTAGAACTCCCCTTCTCCCAGTGATTGGCCCAAACTCACTCAGCTGGATTTCATAGTTAAGGCGGGACTAGAACTCCCCTTCTCCCAGTGATTGGCCCAAGGTAACTCAACTGATTTTCATAGTTAAGGCGGGACTAGAACTCCCCTTCTCCCGGTGATTGGCCCAAGCTCACTCAACTGGATTTCATAGTTAAGGCGGGACTAGAACTCCCCTTCTCCCGGTGATTGGCCCAAGCTCACTCAACTGGATTTCATAGTTAAGGCGGGACTAGAACTCCCTTCTCCCGGTGATTGGCCCAAGCTCACTCAACTGGATTTCATAGTTAAGGCGGGACTAGAACTCCCCTTCTCCCGGTGATTGGCCCAAGGTCACTCAACTGGTTTTCATAGTTAAGGCGGGACTAGAACTCCCCTTCTCCCGGTGATTGGCCCAAGAACACTCAGCTGGATTTCATAGCTAAGGTATGACTAGAACTCACCTGGTGATAGAGCCAGGAACACTCAGCTTTCATGCCTAAGGCGGGTCTCGAGCTGATGAGACCATGACCATGGCAAGTCCCTTTTTTCAGTGCCGTTGTAACTTTGAACTGTCACTAAATGAAGGGTTGTAAATTGAGGATTACCTGTAGTAAAGCTGTTCATAAAGGTTGGAATCGAAGCCTCAGCTCTTCTAAAGGAGGAGGAAGAAACTCAAGATAGCCTCACCTTGATTCTCTTTGGTATAAGAGGGGACGGCAGGAAACGTTAGCGGCTCAAGTTCCTCTTTTTATGCCCCAAAAGCCTAAGCTCCTCGTAAAGTATGTTTCCTGGCCTGACCTACCTCCAAAGGCTAAAGATCTAATACAGGCTTCTCCAAACCTGGCCACTTTAAGACTTGTGGACTTCAACTCCCAGGATTCCCCAGCCAGCATGGATAATTGTAACTTTGGACATTCACAAAACGGACGGTCATAAGTCCAGGACTACCTGTAATTAAGACAGGTTTTTTTAAAAAATCGCAAAAAAATTCCTACTGGACAGCAAAATGGGAAATTCCTAAAGTGATACAGGGAGATAATCTGGAGAGCTTTCTAAAACATGGGAAAAAAGGGAAAAGGGAAAAAAAAAATAGAATGGGTGGAGGAAATGGACGTAGAAGAGGATAACTGGGGAATGAGTCACTCGTTCATCGAAACGGGTGCTACCGGATTCTTGATGGACTAGGTCACCCTGGAGATCTAGGTGAGCCAGTGAGGTGATTCAGCCAAAAGACAAATAAGATTTAGGGATTATGAAGAACGTAAAGCACCAGAGATCACCGAAATCGGCAGTCCCGTTCTGTTTCACCTGGTCAGATCTCACTTGGAGTTCCATGTCCAGTCTCTGGACACCTTAATCTAAACAGGGTGTGAACAAACTGGAGCACATCCAGAGAAGATCCACCAAGATGGTTCCAGGTTCTATCAAGCAAGGTGAAAAGAGGACCTTAGTCCGCAGAAGAGAAGATGGAGGAGAGATAGGATGATACGGTCTTCAGTAGCAATCAACATCTCACCCATATGGTCCTAACTGGTCAGTAGCTCCATCAGGTTGTTCCCATCAGATGCCTACAGTAGGCTTTGGACTTCAACCCCCAGGATTCTCAGCCAATTAGAAGTTGAAGTCCCAAGACAAGGATGTCAGTTTGAGGAAAGCTAGGTAGATACCTTCTCGTTCATCTCCTGTTCCATTTTTCTTCACTACGTCTTAGATCGAAAGCTTGGTCAGGTCCATCCAAGAACTAGTGGTCCCATTAAAGATCATTTCTGGAGCCTTGAATGGAATATATGAACATCTGAATCTACTTAGCTTAGGTCAGGGGTCTCCAAACTTGGCCACTTTTTAAGTCTTGTGGCCTTCAACGCAGCACGGCTGGATGAGGAATTCTGGGAGTTGAAGCCCACAAGTCTTAAAAGTGGCTACTATTGGAGACCTCTGGCTTAGGTGAAGTTGAGTTCATTCCTTACCCGACTTAATCTGGTTGGTTTTCTCCCTGAACAGGATTCATCGACCCGGGTTTTCTTCGACCCCTGGCCCAGCACCGTGACTGGTGTCCATGGATCAACGAAGTGAAGGAAGCAACTGGGCTTGGGACCAAAGGGGAATCCTCGGAGGAGAAGGCAGACCGTGGCTGGCAGGTGGTCCTGAAAGTTCTCCAGGCTTCCAAGCAGTCGGAAAAGCCAGCCCATCTGGAGTCGGAGGTGAGTCGGACCACCAGTGGTCCTCTACTTGGCCTACAGCAGCAGTCTGGCCTACACCAGACTTGGCAACTTTGAGACTTATGGACTTCAACTCCCAGAATTCCCCCAGTCTAACTCCACCCCCCTGTTTCTGCCACTCCTACAGATCCATATTGTAAAATTGCAAACCCTCTTCGCAGTTCCAACTAGCCCCAACCCTAGTCCAGTTTAACTTCTACGTTCAGACAAGTCCACACATCTTCAAGAGGTCAAGGTTGAAAAACACCGGACCAGAAGACAAAGTTTGTCCTACTCCTTCTGATCCAACTCTGGGAGGTACATCAAGAATTGGTTAGATGCTGCCTTTTGCAGATGCAAAAGGTCACAAAGTTGAATCAGAAGGATTTGGATGACATTTCTCAATATGTCTTGGTCTCTTGAAGACATGTGGACGTCAATTCCCAGAATTCCTCACCCAGCTCTTGCCTAAGGTGGGACTAGAACTCACCATCTCCTAGTCATTGGCCCAAAGTCACCCAGCCAGATTTCATCCCTAAGGTGGGACTAGAACTCACCATCTCCTAGTCATTGGCCCAAAGTCACCCAGCCAGATTTCATCCCTAAGGTGAGACTAGAACTCATCACCTCCTGGTGATTGGCCCATAGTCACTCACTCATCTTTTATGTCTAAGATGGGACTACAACTCGCCATCTTCTAGTGATTGGCCCAAAGTCACCCAGCTGGCTTTCATGCCTAAAGTAGGACTAGAACTCACCATCTCCTGGTGGTTTTGGCTGAAAAGCATCCAGCCAGGTTTCATTCCTAAGGTGGAACTAGAACTCCCCGTCTCCTGGTCATTGGCCCAAAGTCACCCAGCCAGTTTTCATGCCTAAGGTGGAACTAGAACTCCCCATCTTCTGGTGATTGGCCCAAAGTCACCCAGTCGTCTTTCATGCCTAAGACAGAACTAGAACTCATAGCCTCCCAGTTTCTAGCCTGCTGCCTTCACCACTAGACCAAACCAGTTCTCTCTTAGCTTTTCTTTTCAAAGTCACCCAGCTGGCTTTCATGCCTAAGGCGGGACTAGAATTCACAATCTCCTGGTCATTGGCCCAAAGTCACCCAGCCAGTTTTCATGTCTAGGGCGGAACCAGAACTCCCCGCCTCCCAGTTTCTCTAGCCCGCTGCTAGACCAAACCGCTTCTCTCTTAGCCTTTCTTTGCCATCCATGTCGCTCCACTTTCTCAGTCGTCCCTCTCCATCTCCTCCCCGCTGCAGAGTCTCTCGACCAAATCCCGCAAAGTCTTCCAGATTTTCCGCCAATGGGAAGCCGCCTGCTCCTCCTGAAGACAGCGTCAGGGCGGTGCAAAGTCGGCTCCGCGGAACACTACCCGTATGGTTAGCCGGAGGGACGTCGCATAGGAGAAGAGACCCAGGGAGAAGCGATTACACACCACCTCCCCATGTCCAGTCTCACCTTCTCCCCCATCCTCGGACAGAAGCGTCGGGCAGTCGCCCCTCTCCCACCGAAGAAGATGCCTTCCCAAAAAAAAAAATCTTCCTGCCCCCTTCGGAGGTGGGCAGGGACCCCTGAGCATTTCTACAACCCTTGTGCTGGTTCCCAGTTCCCTCCTGCAGCTGAACCCAGAGAAATTCCCAGTTTAAAACTGAGCTCGATCCGTTCGGCAACAAGGTGGAGAAGATCCCTTCCCCACGCGACGTCTTGGGTTCATCCTCCGAGTTGCATTTGGGTCTTCCTTGCTCCTGCTCCTCTGCAAAGGAGGAATTTGTTGAGGGGGGAGGACCTGATTTGACATTCTCGGCACCAGCACAAATATCGGCCCCTGGCACTCCACCAGGGCCCGACACCACCACCACCCCCGTTACGTGCTCCGCGTGAAAATCCGTTGACTCCCCAGGGTTCAAATTGAATCCAAACTTGGCCTGTTTGGAGCAACTAGGATGGAAGTGGGACACTGGTTGACTTCTTATTTTTAGATGGAGAAGAGAAAGGCCTCCCAGAATTCCCTCTGACGACATTCACATCAAAAAAATTAATGAATTAATGAATTAATTCCCCATTCTGTCATTCGAAATGTCAAAAATCGCCTTTCCTCTGGAGACAGGTGGGAAAAATCGGGGAGAGCTTGCCTCAAAGTCAGGGGTGTCCAACGTTGTCAACTTTTAAGACGGGTGGACTTTCAACTCCCAGAATTCCCTAGACAGCTATGCAGTTTGGACTTCAATTCCCAGAATTCCTTAGCCACCCGTGCAGGATGAACTTCAACTCCCAGAATTCCCCCAGGCAGATAGGCCAGCTGGGGAATTGTGGGAGTTGAAGTCCCCCAGCTTTAAAAGTTGACAAAGCTGGACACTCCTGCCTTAAATACTAAGTTGTGTATGTTGGCAACCGCCTAAAACACCAGAGGTCGTAGATACACCGGCGAGAGCCGTATCGCAGCTGGACAACAAGTCCGTTTCTTGCATAGCTGGAACCCTTTATTAAGAAAAACCCACATTCTAACATTTTGTGCGGTTTGTGTATAAAATAAATTAACAGAATCTGGGCCTATCTAATTTGCGCTTTGTGATGTGTGTCTCACTTTTCTCACGGGAGTTGTGGGGCAGGCTAGGCAGAGAGAGGGGCTTCACAAAGTCATCCCATGTCTGAAGATAGATTTGAATCCGGATCTCCTTAGACTTAATCCAGCATTTTCGGCACCGTGCCACTGTCTCATGCCAGGGTAGAAATTATGAAGAAAGCAATGGAAAACAAAATTAAACATTTCACTTCTCATCCAAGAAGCTTCTTCGGTTCTGATCAAAACTTTTCCCAAAAGGCAACTGGACTTTCTCTTTTTTTTTTTCTTTGAAAACATTTCACTCCTCGTCCAAGAAGCTTCTTCGGTTCAGATCAAAACCTTTCCCAAAAGGCAACTGGACTTTCTCTTTTTTTTTTTTTGAAAACGTTTCACTCCTCGTCCAAGAAGCTTCTTCGGTTCAGATCAAAACCTTTCCCAAAAGGCAACTGGACTTTCTCTTTTTTTTTTTTTGAAAACGTTTCACTCCTTGTCCAAGAAGCTTCTTCGGTTCAGATCAAAACTTTTCCTAAAAGGCAACTGGACTTTCTCATTTTTTTTTTCTTTGAAAACGTTTCGCTCCTCGTCCAAGGAGCTTCTGATCAGAACCGAAGAAGCTTCTTGGCCGAGGAGCGAAACATTTTCAAAGACAAAAACCCGAGAAATCCCAATTGTCTTTTGGAAAAAGCACCTTTGGATCACCTGGGAGCCATTTGCCAGGTGAGTCGCAGGATGAGACATTCAGGAGGGAGGCTCCCTCAGCCGGAAAGGGAATCAAAACAACATAGCATCCAGGCCACTCACTCCTTGCTTCGTCGCCAGAGGACAATTTTTCACGGCGTGATAATGAGACACACCTTGGCACAGGAATCCCGACACGTGGAGCATTTCCCTAAGAGCGTTTCATGTCAGCCGCAACCCCCGGAAGTCCGACGGATTAACGCCTGGCAGCCTCAGCCCACGCAGCTTTGGCACTTTGCCCAGCATCACGGGACGCCCACTGAGGAAACTGAGTCAGGAGGAGGTTACAGATGCCCCGAAAGGGGAATCACCTGAGCTGGAGATGAACCGAGGTTCAAGCATGCCAAAGTTTGGGAAAGGCGTCGTGGGAATAATCTCAAAAACCAGGAGGTTCTTCGCGAATCCGACTCAAAAAATTGCATCCTTTAGTTTTTATAGATATTGTATGCGTTTGTTTTTATCAGCGAGAATAAAATGCAATACAGAAAAATCTGCATAACAACAAAAGAAAAGAAAAAAAATTGTGTACAAAAAAAGGGGGGGAGTCTCAAATATTAAATAAATCTAACATTAAACATAAAGAGTCCATCCCAGCTGGATGCTGATAAAAATATAGAAAAACCTTGATAAACTTTCCTTCCCTTGCATAACGGGTCTACAAATAGTTATAAGTTTCCCCATCCTTATTTAACAAGGATACCATATTACTACCATGTAAAATAAACCAATATTCCAGATGAGGGGACTTCTGATAATCAAATTGACCCAACATCTAATAATTATATTTATTATATATTATATTATTAATAATATTCTATGCTATCCTAATATAATCAATATAGGCCAAAAATCTCTTGTTGCAAAGCAAGACATTTAGTGGGTTTTGCCCCATTTTACAACATTTCTTGCCACCGTTGTTAAATGAATCACTACAGTTAGTAACATGGTTGTTAAGTGAATCTGGTTTACCCATGGACTTTGCCTGTCAGAAAGTCGCAAAAAGGGATCACATGACCCTGGGACACTGCCACCGTCATAAATAGGAGTCAGTTGCCAAGTGTCTTAAGTTTGATCATGTGACCGTGGGGATGCTGCAATGGTCGTAACTCTGAAAAATGGTCATAAGTCACTTTTTAGTGCCGTTGTAACTTCAAACGGTCACTAAACAAACTTAAGTTGAGGACTACATATATATAAGTAGATGGATATAGATGGATGGATGGATAGTAGATGATAGATGATAAGATGGATGGATAGATAGATGATGGATGGATGGATGGATGGATGGATGGATGGATGGATAGATGGATGATAGATGATAAAACGGATGGATGGATGGATGGATGGATAGATGGATAGCTAGAGGGATGGATGGATGGATGGATGGATGGATGGATAGATGATAGATAGATGATCGGATGGATGGATGGATGGATAGATGGATGGATGGATAGATGATAGATAAGACGGATGGATGGATGGATGGATGGATAGATGATGGATGGATGGATGGATGGATGATAGATGATAGATGATAAGACGGATGGATGGATGGATAGCTAGACATGATGGATGGATGGATGGATGGATGGATGGATGGATGGATATATAGTAGATTATAGATGATAAGACGGATGGATGGAGAGATAGATAGATAGATAGACATGATAAGATGGATGGATGGATGGATAGATGATAAGACGGACGGATGGATGGATAGATGATGGATGGATGATGGATGGATAGTAGATGATATATAAATAGATGATGGATGGATGGATGGATGGATGGATAGTAAATAGATTATAGATTATATGGATGGGTAGATAGATGATAGATATAGAAATATACAAATTATATAGAGAGAAATATATAGAGACACACATGTATGGAGACATACATAGATGTCGAGATAGCTGTAGAGATAGAGATATATACGTGTGTGTGTGTGTGAAAAATAGAAAAAGAAATTATCACAAATTGTATCCAAAGGCTGAGGCTGTTGCGAGTGGCTGGATGCACAATAAAAACAACAAAATATGGACTATTATACTATTGTATGACTTGCAAACGAGGAGAAAGCACCTGTTAGCAGCTCTTCCAACTCGTAAACTTTTATTCAAAGGCGTCTGCGAAATTTGTGAGTCGGAAAAGGTGCTAACAAGTCCAATGTTTGTGCCACCGCAAGATGAACGCAACTCTCTTGTCATTTCTGGGCTGGAATAATTAAGGGTATTTATTATTCATGGCAATGATTACTCCGTTCTCCATCCTCGTGTAATTACAAACATAAGTATAATGTATATAATGATGATGCTCGTGAGTAACTCGCCGTGAGTTGGTTTAATTCGACTTTTCATGCCGTAATTATGACCAGCCTCCGTGGCTGGTTGTTCACCTGAGCATTCCAGGTATTCCTCGACTTACAACCTTCGTTTAGTGACCAATTGAAGTTACAACGAAGGAAGGAGGATAGACGTCTCCAGAGGTGGTATATTCAGCTGAGCCGGTTCGAAACGGTTCAGGCGAACCGCTAGCAGCCACATGCGAGAGGGCCCAAGAATGCCCACTCACCCGGGCACAATCCCGTCCTATATCGCTGTGTTTTTGATGCCACACGGATGAGCAGACGGCACACACGCACGAATTGCCGTTAACAATCGGGTTAACTAATTTAACAACTGCCGTGATACCCTTAGCGACGGTGGCGAAAAAGGTCGTAAAAGGTGGCAAAAAACTCACAGAACAGTCACTAAATGAGCTGTTATAACTTGATGCTTATCCGTGCAATGTTTTGTGCTGGAAACCGGTGATTACAACTAAAGTAATCACCGGTTTCCAGCACAATGCCAGAGCAAACAATGGGTTCATTTAATGACAGCTGCATTCCCTTTACCAACATGGTACTCGCTTAATGACAGATGCAAAACGGTCCTAAAAGCGGTCACGGTTAGGTGATAGCATGCTTGTTGACCATTGTTATGGCCAAAAATTGCAGGCTCCATCACGGACGTAAGTTGAGCTACATAACATGGCCCTTAATAGAAAAATTGGCCTTCCCTTGCTTTAAACTACGAATTGTGGCTTCACAAACCAGAATATCAAGGACAAGGAGTTGGATCCTGGCGACTACCAGTAGTCCTCGTCTTACAACAGTTCACTTAGTAACCGTTCAAAGTTACGACGGCCCTAAAAAAGGGGACTTATGACTGTTTTTCACACTTACGACCATTGCAACATCACCATAGTCATGTGATTAAAATTCAGATGCTTGCTTCGTATTTGTGATAATTTGCAGCGTCCCAGGGACTCACGCGATCCCCTTTTTGAGACCTTCTGACGATTCACTGAACAACCGTGTTCCTAATTTAACAAAGGCAGCGATTCACTTAACGAAGGTCGTAAAATGGGGCAAAGCTCACTTCACAATGTCTCGCTTAGCCACAGAAATCTCGAGCCCAATTGCGGTCGTAAATCGAGGACTGCCTGTATTTCCTTTCTCTTTCTCTTTGAACCTCTCTCTTCACAACAGCTCCTTTCTATCCCGTTTAACCCAATTAAAACTTAGTTGATTAATCACATAGCTTAATTAACCGATGGCTCCTGGATAGCCTCTGCATATGGAAAAGTCTGTTGCTATTATGGGATTATTCCTGCAAAAAAAAATAACAACCACATTTTTGCAAAGAAAAGAATGCTTTTCCCTAAATTTCCACTTCAGGTATATAAGCTGATTCTTTTGAAATCTTTTTTTTTTCCTGGTATTCAAGTACTGTAATCAGGAAACGTGGAAAGAATTCAAATCGTTGGGCATTTTTGAGGGCTTACATGAAATCAAAGCTCTTTTGTAACCATGCAATGACAAAAGGAGAACCTGTCAGCTACGGAAAATCTATAGAAAATAATTTGTTTTAAAGTATTTTTTTTTCTTAATGGATTGTGAATCAAAAGGGGCATTATAAAGCTGGAACAAGGACTAATAGCATAGCCCTTAGACTTATGTACCATTTCACAGTGCTTTTCCAGCCCTCTCTAAGCGGTTTACAGAAACAGTTTCTTGCCCCCCAACAATCTGGGTCCTCATTTGACCCACCTCCGAAGGATGGAAGGCTGAGTCAACCTTGAGCCGGTCAGGATCGAACTGCCAAATTGCAGGCATCTGGCAGTCAGCAGAAGCAGCCTGCAGTACCACATTCTAACCACTGCGCCACCACGGCCCTTCCTTCCTTCCTTCCTTCCTTCCTTCCTTCCTTCCTTCCTTCCT
>NW_026843855.1:6032523-6079989 GCF_029531705.1 Pantherophis guttatus | reverse complement strand
TTTTTTTGCCATTTTGCTCCGGGGTTTCTGGACCCTGGTTGAGTCTTCCGTAGGACTACTACTTCTGTTGGACTACTCTGCCTTCTTCGTTCTCCTCTATCACTTCTCCTCCCTGTCCTTTTCCCCCTTCATCTTGCTTAGGGAAGTCTACCCCAGTTGGCTTCTTCTGAGCATTTCTTCTGCAAATGGAAGTTTCATGGATTCTTGACTTCTTTTCTGACTCTCCCATCTCTCGTTGCGATGGCCCTCCTCTTGATGAAATGAAAGGGTAGGTTTCATCAGATAAACATGCCAACATATTTCTCCTGGCTTTGAGAAAAGACTGGGCGGTGTCCCATGTCTCAGAAAACCCATGAGCCACAGTGAGGCATCCGATCTGGAGATCTTTGCCAGAGGTCTGCCAACCCTCCAACTCTTTGTCTTCTCCTGTGACTCACTCAAGCTTATGATCTGCCCCCACCAAGTCTTGGAGGAGTTACAGCAGCAATTTCCTCCCTTGGCATCGGTTCCAGGATGAGATGCTGTAGTTGAAGAGACACAAGACTTCTCCATCTTAGAAGAAAAGTTTAGAGAGGTTCTCTGGGTGGAATTCTCAACCTGACCTGTTGTTGTTTTTCAGTCACTAAGTACAGTCTGACTCTGGCCCCAAAGATGATAAATGATGGACAGATAGACAGACAGATAGAAAATATGATATAGATAGATCACCTCCGGGTGTTCCGCTGCGCACTGAAGACCCTGTTGTTCCGCCAGGCAGGGCTGTCAATATAATAATTTTAAATTGGGGTATTTTAATTTTTGGGGTTTTAAATCGGCCAAATCTATTTAATTATTTTAATTTTTAATTATTGTTGTGTCTTGTGTTTTTAAATTGGCTGTACACCGCCCTGAGTCCTTCGGGAGAAGGGCGGTATAGAAATAAAATTATTATTATTATTATTATTATTATTATTATTATTATTATTATTATATAATAAAATATAGATAGACTGACTGACTGACTGACTGGATGGATGGATGGATATAGAAGAGATAGATAGATAGATAGATAGATAGATAGATAGATAGATAGATAGATAGATACTAGACAGACAGAGATAGATAGATAGATAGATAGATAGATAGATAGATAGATAGATAGATAGATAGATAGATCAGACAGACAGACAGACAGACAGACAGACAGACAAATAGATGATACCTTGTTTCCCACCCAAATAAGACCTCCCCTGATAATAAGTCCAATTAGGCTTTTGAGCGCATGGCAATAAGACCAAGCGCTTATTTCAGGGTTCAAAAAAATATAGGACAGGGTCTTATTTTCGGGGAAACACAGTAGATAGATAGTTTGATTCAGATAGATAAGATAGATCGATAGATAATATGATTAGATAGATAATATGATATAGAAAGACAGATAGATAGAAATAGATAGATAATACGATATACAGAGACCAAACCCTACTCCCTTCTAACACTGATGATGTTACCTAGTTTGGTAATAAAATGACTGCAAGAAAACAGCCCAGCTCAAAGAGCACCAAGGACTCCACAGTTCAGTCCTGAACTAGAAATATTTTAGACAGACAGACAGATATTTAGAAATATTACTGGATTTCAGTAATTATTTCAAGCTGACTCAGTAGTATCTGAATGAATTCCGTTCCTGGACTTTTCTTAAGTGAGCAGCTTTCTTAATTTATCTGCGCTGCCAACGTTTTCCTTGACTCCGACACCTCCAGTATTGAGAGCAAACACGAAGTCACAATCCTAGGAGGACTCAACGAATTTGTAGTGAAGTTTTATGGACCACAAGGAAGTAGGTATACCCCTGAGTCACGTAAAGATGTTGGAAGGAAACCCTTTTTCTTTCTGATTGATCTCTTGGGGGGTGGGGGTGGAGGGAAGAATTGGGAAAAATAAGAGATGATTTGGGGAGATGATTAATGCCCAGGTTCCCTCTGCCTTTTAAGACCCAGGAGATATTTTATACTGGGTTAGTTAAGCCTCAAATCCCTTTAAGTGGGCATTGCCTTCTCTGGCTGCCAATAGCTGTCAAAATTCTTGAACCCAGGTGTTCTGCAACACCTGGAAATCTAGTTTTACTGGAAATGCTCCTGTGATCTTCTCCATAGAAAACCCTTGTTTTCTTATTAAGCTATGCCCTCTTTTCACTTGCATTTGAAGAAGCAAATAAAAAAGTTTACATACATACATATATAAACTTTTGCAAAAGCTTCCTCGAAAGCAAGTGGAAAGACGGCATAGCTTTTCTTTCTTTCTTTCTTTCTTTCTTTCTTTCTTTCTTTCTTTCTTTCTTTCTTTCTTTCTATCTATCTATCTATCTACCTACCTACCTACCTACCTACCTATCTTATCTATCATCTATATCTATACCTACCTACCGATTGTATCATCTATCTATCAATCACCTATTATTTCTCTATATCTGTCTGTCTAACCATCCCTACCCACCTATCTCTATCTGTCTGTCTGTCCATCTATCTATCTCTATCTATCTATCTACCTAACTACCTTATCTATCATCTATATCTATACCTACCTACCTACCGATTGTATCATCTATCAATCACCTATTATTTCTCTATATCTGTCTGTCTGTCTATCCCTACCCATCTATCTCTTATCTATCTGTCTACCTACCTACCTACATACCTACCTACCTTCTCTCTCTCTCTCTCTCTCTCTCTCTACCGACCGACCGACCAACTGACCGACCGTATCTATCATCTATCTATCAATAAATCATTATTATTTCTCTATATCTGTCTGTCTAATTATCTATCCTTACCCACCTACCTCTATCTGTCTGTCTGTTTGTCCATCTATCTATCTATCTATCTATCTATCTATCTATCTATCTATCTATCTTATCTATCTATCTATCTATCTATCTATCTATCTTTCTTTCTTTCTTTCTTTCTTTCTACAGACACACACACACATGGCACTAGTGGCCTATTAGATTCTTTCATAGCAGGTTTCAAAACAACAAAATTTAAGAAGAAGGGGGAAAAAATTAAATGGAGATGGATTCATGGAATAACAAGAGTTGGAAGGGCCCTTGAAGGTCTTCTAGTCCAACTCCCTGCTCAGGCAAGAAAGTACAAATGCAGTGCTTAGAAAATAGAGAATAGTGGGTTTTTTGTTTTTTTTTTAAAAATTAAACTAGATTTAGGGCTTCTAAAATTGATAATCTAGAACCATCTTTCTAGGATTTTCTTTGCCGTGCTGATAAGGTGTTTAGGGTGTTACTGTCTTAATATTCCCATGCAGTATTACTGTCTTGATGCTTTAAAATTTATTTACAGTCATTCTTAATCTTAAAATTTGCAATGTATACGTAGTTAGTGCAATATTTCTCAACCTTGGCAAATTTAAGATGGATGGACTTCAACTCCCAGAATTCCCCAGCCAGCAAAGAATTCTGGGAGTTGAAGTCCATCCATCTTAAATTTGCCAAACTTGAGAAATATTACATGAATGTATTTAGAAGTAGGCAGCTAAAATCTCTATATAAAAAGAATAATGGTAAACTAGTAATGGAAGCTCTTTTTTTCCCATCCTGCTTGTTAGAATTTAGTGTCTCTCTTGCATGTCTTAATTAAATAATCTTATATTTGGAAGCGTCAAATATACAACTTAACCTTCCTTTTTGAAAACCTTCCAAATTTCAGCACCGTACGAAGGTGGCGTGTGGAAAGTTCGCGTGGACCTTCCTGACAAATACCCTTTCAAATCCCCATCTATAGGTAAGAGATGAAAACCTTGTCATTTTTTTTTTTAAAAAAAATCCATTTTAAGACAAATTCAAAAGCCCATCAAGAGCAAGTTGATAGTTCAGCTTATGAGGAACCCTCTTAAAATGCCTATCACTTAAATGTGAGCCAGCCGTGTGTTGCAGCGGCCAAAAAAGCCAACACAATCCTAAATTGCATTAACAGAGGGATACAGTCAAGATCAAGGGAGGTACTAATACCACTCTACAAAGCCTTAGTAAGACTATACCTAGAATCCTGCATCCAGTTTTGGTCACCACACTATAAAAAGAGATGTTGAGACTCTAGAAATAAAGTGCAGAGAAGAGCAACTAAAATGATTCGGGGACTGGAGGCTAAAACATACGAAGAACGGTTGCAGGAACTGGGCCTGGCTAGTCGAGTGAAGAGAAGGATTGGGATGACATGATAGCATCTTCCAATATTTGAGGGACCGCTACAAAGAAGAGGAAGAGGGGGTCAAGCTATTCTCCAAAGCCCCTGAAGGCAGGACAAGAAGCAACGGATGGAAACGAACCAAGGAGAGAAGCAACTTGGAATTAAGGAGGAATTTCCTGACAGTGAGGACAATTCACCAGCGGAACAACTTGCCACCAGAAGTGATAAATGCTCCATCACTGGAGGTTTTTTAAAAAGAGGCTTGTCTGAAATGGCATAGGGCATCCTGCCTGAGCAGGGGGTTGGACTAGAAGACCTCTCAAGGTCCCGTTCCTACTCTGATACTCTGGTAAAATCTAAACTAGTGTTTTTCATGTTGGTTGAGGAATTCTGGGAGTTGAAGTCCACTCGTCTTAACCTTGCCAAGTTTTTTTAAAAAAACACTGATTTAAAGGAATAATTTCCGGCTTGGCGACGAAAATTCTGGGAGTTGAAGTCCCACAAGTCTTAAAGCTGCCAAGTTTGAAGACCTCTGGTATAAATCGTTGGGTAGCTTCTGTCTCCAGCCTACAGGTAGTCCTCGATTTACAATGGTTTGTTTAATGACCAAAGTTAAACCGTTGCGGCATCCTCATGGGTCACATGATGGAAATTCAGACACTCATCAACTGACTCATACTTATGACGGTCGCAGTGTCCCGGGGTCACGTTGGTCCCCTTTTGCGACCTCCTGACAAGCAAAGTCAGCGGGGACAGCCAGATTCATTTAACAACCAGCTGACTAACTTAACAACCGCAGCCATTCGCTTAAGGACGGTGGGAAGAAAGTTCGTAAAACGGGGCAAGATTGACTTATTAAGAACTGTCTCACTTAACCACGGAAATTTCAGAACTCCGTTGTAGTCCCTAAGTCGAAGATGACCTGGATTTACGACGGTTGCAAAGTCCTGGATCCGAATGGTCGCCAATTGCGGCCAGCTTCCGACAAACCCAAGTTCAGCTGGATTTGCTTAACAACCATGTGATTCGTTTAACGACCGTAGCGATTCGCTCGAGAACCGTGGCAAAAAAATAAGAAAATTGGGGCCCAATTGCGGTCATAAGTCGAGGACTACCTGTATTGGATTCCTGCACTCTCCTGGTTCACTTTTTTCTTTTTTTCTTTTTTTTCGGAAATAACCTTTCAGCCTTGCAAGGATGCAAACTTCCAAAATTTGCCCAAATCTCTCCATCGTGACCCAACGCCGCACCCTCTGTGGTTCGAATTCAACCTATTCAAATCCTGGCAAATAGTTTGAGAGGCTTATAAGTCAACCCTCCCGTTCAATCAATCAAATTGAACCCTAATCTGTAGAGACGTGAAGGAGTTCTCCTTATCTCCTTAAGAAGCGGCTTAGATATACGACCTGCACATCATACCCTGAAAACATTTGAACTGGAATCAGGACAGCCGGGCTGCGTTTCTGGGCATGCTCAGCTGAGGCATTCTGGGAATTGAAGTCCACACAGGTGTAGAGACGGAGGAAGGCTGCTGTAGAGCCAGAGGTTTCAAACTCAAGGATCCGGCTCTCAGGATGCTTAGACCTGCCCCGCAGGGCCACCCTGGAAACAGCAAAGGACTGGCCCTGGATGCCTCTGCCAGTAAAAAGGGAGCTTGGGAGAGCCACACAAACTGCTTTTGTTGAATTTTTTGTTCACACTTACCGTATTTTTCAGAGTATAAGACGCACCTTAGTTTTTGGGGGGAGGAAAATAAGAAAAAAGCTGATTGGCAGATGGATCAGCCTCCCGGAATACTCCAATCAGCTTTTCCCAGAGGTGAATTTTAGCAACAGGTTCTTTGGTTGTGAGTTCTGTGCCTTGCTTTTTTTTTTTGCTTTTTTCCCTGCCTCTGAAAGCCTGCGAAACAGAGCTTCAGAAAAAAAAGCCTCTGAAGCTCTGTTTGGGGGCTTTTTTTCTGAATCTCTGTTTGGAGGCTTTTTTTTCTGAATCTCTGTTTGGAGGCTTCTTTTTCTGAAGCTCTGTTTGGAGGCTTTTTTTCTGAAGCTCTGTTTGGAGGCTTTTTTTCTGAAGCTCTGTTTGGAGGCTTTTTTTCTGAAGCTCTGTTTGGAGGCTTTTTTCTGAAGCTCTGGAGGCTTTTTTTCTGAAGCTTCTTTTCTGAAGCTCTGTTTGGGGGCTTTTTTTTCTGAAGCTCTGTTTGGAAGCTTCGTTTCTGATGCTTTTTTCAGCCTCTGAAACCTCAGTTTGAGAAGCTGGGCAGGGCTACATTCAGAGTATAAGACGCACCCAGATTTTCACTCTCTTTTGTAGGAAGTTAGCACCCACCCCTTTCCTAGAAGAATGAAATATTTTTGGAAATATTAAAAAGGCAGAATATTATGTTTCCCTAGATGAGAAATGGAGAAGCATGTTTTAAAGACGAAGTAGCTCCCATCTTCCTGCCCCCACCCCTTGTCAATGGACCAGAGGCAGAAATTCAATCTTTGTCAATAGACCATCATCTGCAACACAATAGGACCCATCTAGCAACAGAAACTCACCACATGGCACCCGGGAAGATTACATCAGCCAGCAATGCTAATTAAGACCCCCACCCCCTGGGAGTCTGACAACCAATCAGGATACTCTTTCTGTTGATTCTGTTGATTCTGGTGCTCCTTGCAAATCTTGGGGAGCAGTGATTAAAAAAGGCTGAGGATTCTTCATTTATTATATGATTTTTTTGATCTTGCCTTTTTACTTTAGATGGCAAAAATACTTAATACTCCTTCCTCCTCCTGCTTTTCCCACAACAACAGTCTTGTGAGGTGGGTTAGGCTATGAGAAAGTGACTGGCCTAAAGTCACCCAGCCACCTTTCGGGCCTAAATTGGGACTAGAACTCACCATCTCCTGGTGATTGGCCCAAAGTCATCTAGCCAGATTCCATGCCTAAGACTGGTCTAGAACTCACTGTCTCCTGGTGATTGGCCCAAAGTCATCTAGTCAGATTCCATGCCTAAAACTGATTCTAGAATTCCATCTCCTGGTGATTGGCCCAAAGTCATCTAGCCAGATTCCATGCCTAAGACTGATCTAGAACTCCATCTCCTGGTGATTGGCCCAAAGTCATCTAGCCAGATTTCATGCCTAAAATTGATCTAGAACTCGCTGTCTCCTGGTGATTGGCCCAAAGTCAGCCAGCCGACTTTCATGCCTTAAGACTGATCTAGAACTCACCATCTCCTGGTGATTGACCCAAAGACACCCATCCAGCTTTGGTGCCTAAGGTGGTACTAGAACTCACCGTCTCCTGCTTTCTAGCCGAGCCCCTTCACCACTGCACCAAACCAGCGTCAACCATTTCAGATTTCTGTTTAATTTTTATTCAGGTATAAGAGATCCGATCTGGATACCTTGCCATGCTATCCAAGTCTTTTGAGCCCGCTCTTCGCCCCGTATTTTAATTTCAAGATATTTGACCATCTGCTGAGCCTGGCCTCCTCCTCAGGAGTGCATGCCTCAACCACCTGGAGTGTTGCTTCCTTCGCTCTTGGAAATCTCAGTTTATTTGCTTTAAAAAAAAAAAAAAGCTTCTTTAGATATATTCAGTCATTAATGCTGGAGTCTGATTTCTGAGCAGTTTCTCCTTAACCCGACAATTCACCTCTGGGAATCTACCACCAGTTTTTTGGGGGAGAGTTGAGTACAGGTGGTCCTCGAGTTACGACCACAAATTCAGCCCCAAATTTCCATCACTGAGGAAAGCCGTTGTTAAGTGAGTTTCACCCGTTACAACTTTTCTTGCCACTGTTATTAAGCAAATCTGGCTTTCCCCGTTGATTTTGCTGGTCCGAAGCTGATTGATCGCAAAAGGGGGGTCACATGATCCCAGGATTCCGCAACCCGTCATAAGTACATGCCGGTTGCCAAGCTTCTGAATTTTGACCACGTGACCATGGGGGATGCTGCAATCGTAAGCGCGAGGACAGGTTGGAAGTTGCTTTTTTGTCGTAACTCCAGACCGCTGCTAAACAAATGGTTGTAAGTCGAGGACTTCCTGCAATGTCGTGGTTTGCAAGAACTGGAGATTTGAGAAACCTTGGATAGATTGACTCCAGAAATAAGGATGATGGCTATTAAAAAAAAAAAAAAAGGGTAAGAGAGGCACTTAGCAGGGATCTCCAAACATGGCAACTTTTAAGACTTGTGGACTTCAGCTCCCAGAATTCCTCAGCCAGCATGAATTAGAACAATTAACGATTAATTAATTAGCAGAACAATTAACCAGTAGAACGACTTGCCTCCAGATGTTGTGGGTGCTCCAACACTGGAAATTTTTCAGGACAACCTTTTGGTCTCCTTCCAGAGCAGGGGGTTGGACTAGCAGACCTCCAAGGTCCCTTCCAACTCTGTTATCCTGAGGAATTCTGGGAGTTGAAGCCCACAAGTCTTAAAAGTGGTCAAGCTGGGAGAGACCCCTGACTTAGAGAATAGGATTCGAGAGGATTTTTCCCACCGTTGAGCTCTTATATCTCCTTTTGGCAAATGCTGAAAGTTTGCTTGAAGTTGTTCTAACGTCCCTTGTGTTTCTCTCCTCTTAGGATTCATGAATAAAATTTTTCATCCCAACATTGACGAAGCGTAAGTGACTTATGTTTGCGTTGAAATTATTATATTTTGTTGCAGGCGGGAATGGGGTGAGGTTTGGTTCCCTCGTTTCTCCAATCCTACAGCAGGAGGCATACAACGTAATACAACGTAAAGCTGTATTTTTTCAACCTTGGGGATTTTAAGATGGCTGGACTTCCAACTCCCAGAATTCCCCAGCCAGGGGAATTCTGGGAGTTGAAGTCCAGCCATGTTAAAGTCCCTATGGCTGAGAAACACTGACTTAAAAAGAGATTTTAAGCACCAGAATTCACAACTTTTTTCTTTAAGGAAAAGCTAAGGAGCTAAGCTGGTCTTCCAACTTCCATTCTTGTGAAATATGGGGTCCAGCATTGCTCATCCTGGCTTCAGATAAACCTCGCTAGTCTTAGACGGATACCGGAAGTGACTTGGCTTAGGAGTTATTTTTAAAATGCCAACTAGGAGCACAGCTGTCACCACCTATTAACTCACCTTGAGTTGATTTAAAGGCAGTTTCCAGTGCCCTGCGGCTTCCCTTCGCTTTCTCGGACACGAAGGGGAATTTGGAATCGAGCAGGGCCGTAACAGCTTCCCTTCCTCTTCAATGCCTTATTGAAAAATTTTAAAAATTTAAAAATCGCAGCTTAGCTGTGGTGGGTGACGGTTCCTTTCTGATAAACTGGGCCTACAACTAGCCATTTTTTATACAGTGGCTATTCAGGCAAATGCCCCCCGAATTTCAACCTAGCCCGCATCTGGAATTCAGGAACAGCTGTGCAGTTTTTTTCGTCCGAATGCAGTGGGTGTGGTGGTATTTAGGATACAAACCTCTCCTGATCTGCGCCCTGCTTTATTTTAAATTTGCTATTTTGCTAGTAGTTTCTGCTTCAAAACCTTGGTTTTTATAAAAGACCCCAGGCCTTGAGTTCTCAGCTCTTGCGAAATGTGAATGTGTCCAGTCGTCGTCGTCTTCTTCTTCTTCTTCTTCTTCTTCTTCTTCTTCTTCTTCTTCTTCTTCTTCTTCTTCTTCTTCTTCTTCTTCTTCTTCTTCTCCTCCTCCTCCTCCTCCTCCTCCTCCTCCTCCTCCTCCTCCTTTCTTCTTCTTCTTCTTCTCTTCCTCCTCCTCTCCTCCTCTCCTCCTCCTCCTCCTCCTCCTCCCTCCTCCTCCTCCTCCTCCTCTCCTCCTCCTCCTCTCCCATATCCGTCATTGGACGTTGGTGATCCTATTTTTATCAACAGCTACACGAAAAAGTGCTCCTGAGTTTTGCCCAAACCCGTCCCTTAGATTTTGAAGCCATTAAAATTCTTCTGCCTGGACCTCCTTTGCCTTCAATCTTCCCTTGGAGGATTTCTACCGCCCTTCTCCTGCAGGACTCAGGGCGGTATATAGCTGAGATAAAACATAACATATAAAATTTAAAAAACGGTTTAAAAAACAATTAAATAATTTTGGCCCAAAATTTAAAACAACCCAATTAAAACCGAATTAAGTGAAGTGAAACCGGATTAAGTGAAGGATGCCGTATTTTTCCAGGTGTCACATCACATGTCCAAAATATTCCAACTTTTACTTTTTTTTACGCTTTTGATGATTTACCTTGGCTTTTCCCAGGCGGCTTATCCCCTCCTCCTTTCTGATTTTGTCAAGCCAGTTTATACGTAACGGCTGCCCGTCAATCCACATTTCAAATGCTTCTAAGTCTCTTCAAGGGGCTTTCTGTCCAGAGACCCAACTCTCCACTCCATAGAGCAGGATCGAAAAGATGTAACATTTGACAAGCCTCATTTTTCAATCTTAGGCTTACGTCGTGACCTTTTTCGTTTGGAAGAACGCTGTTCGAGGTTTCTCTATCCTTGTCGTCCAGCGTTACGGGCGTGAAAACCACTAGATTTTCCTGGGGTGGCAAGAATCGCCTTGCAAAGTTGAGCGAGGCTGGGACCCCTTTGGGAAGAGGGGTTGGGGGCAACAGAAAGAGGCCTTAAAACCTTGCAGGGCTGAAGTTATTTATGCCAAAATGTCCAATGAGGCACAAAAATGGTCCCCAAATGTTTGGATTCACAAGCTCGGGGAGTATTGTTCAAAATTTTGGCCCCGATTGGCTTAAAGCAATGTTTTCTCAACCTTGGGGAGGTGAAGATGGGTGGGACTTCAACTCCCAAAATTCCCCAGCCAGCTAAGCTGGCTGGGGAATTCTGGGAGTTGAAGTCCCACCCATCTTCACCTCCCTAAAGTTGAGAAACACTGACTTAAAAGAGGTTTTAAACACCAGAATTCTCAACTTTTTTCTTTAATAAGGAGAAGCTAAGGAGCTAAGTTGTACTTCCAACTCGTGAAATATGGGAGGTCCGGCATTGCTCATCGTGGCTTATCCAGCTGGGGAATTCTGGGAGTTGAAGTCTACCCATCTTCACCTCGCCAAGCTTGAGAAATTATAGACTTCGAGCCTCTTGTAGGAGTCTTGCAACAGTCCCACCAAGGAGGGCCTTTCAGCTTCAAAATAGAAGAAATATTTTGCACAGCCCGTGCTGCAATCCACGTTCATCCCTTGGTCTACTGGAGAGCTTGGCCAAGGAGGGCAGTTGACTTTTATGTAGACTTTCTCCTCCGGGACTCCAAAGCCTGGCTACCGAAAAAAAATTGGTTACGGAATTATAGCTGTCAAACTTGTGCCAATTTTTGGGAGATATCTATAACAATTTTGGGGGAAAATACATTTACTCACATACTTACCGGCTTCCCACTCACGTAAATTAGGGAGTGACCCTAACGGTTTGAGATCATGTATTTTCATAACAGGGATGTTATTATCCACTATTAATGTCAGTATTATTTTTTAATATATTGTATGTCTATTGCTGGTCGATGACCATAATATATATATATATATATATTTTAAATTTGATTTATATGCCGCCCTTCTCCAGAGACTCAGGGCGGCTTACAGTGCGTTAAGCAATAGCCTTCATACTTTTGTATATTTATACAAAGTCAGCTTATTGCCCCCACAAACTGGGTCCTCATTTTACCTACCTTAGAAAGGATGGAAGGCTGAGTCGACCTTGAGCCTAGGGAGATTCGAACTTGCAGTAATTGCAGGCAGCTGAATGTTAATAACAGGCTATTAGTCTGCTGCACCACCAGGCTCTAATAAAGTTATATTCTACTCGTCCCCTGATCTAGAAGCAGGATTTAAACTAAGATCAGGCCAGCTACTGCTCTTAACTTCCATGTGGCAGGGGCAAAGATTGAACTTGTCATTCAACTGTCATTGAACTGTCATTCAACTATCCTTGTTTGTTTGTTTCCAGGTCAGGAACCGTATGTCTAGATGTAATTAATCAGACTTGGACAGCTCTCTATGGTGAGGTTTTTTTTTTTTTTTAAAATCATTTCATTACCAAACTAGGTAACATCATCAGTGCTGGAAAGGGAGCGAGGCTTGCAAAGTGGAGGAAGAAAAAAGAGGAGGAGGAGGAAAAAGGGAGGAGGAGGGACTGTGGGGTCCTTGGTGCTCTCTGACCGTGGTTGTTTTCTTGCAGATGTTTAATTACCAAACTAGATAACACCATCAGTGTATTGAAATGTCTGCACCAAGAGCACCAAGGACCCTGCAATTAAAGATAAATTTGGGATTGTCAGACTCAAGACGCTCGTATAAAAGGACAGACTGTTTTGATTCTTGGGGAGGGGGGTATCAGGACATTATTTGAGACCAAGAGAAGGGGGTCTTTGGGTCAAACAGTAGAAGTCACACATATACACTCGTCCTAGAACATCTGGGAACTCAAGAGAGGGTGGTGGGAAAAGAGGCATGAGGATCATCCAAAAGGAAAGGAAGCTTCTTTTTTGGACACCACAAATTGTTTTTCAAATCTTTTGTGTGTGTTTCTTTTCCTTAACACTTTTTTTAAAAATTAAGTATTGTAAAATTAAATACAAGCGCAAAGAAAAAGGGAGAAAGTTGTCCTTCCCCCCTGCCCCTCCCATTCCTGGGAATTCAAGATGGGAAGGGACACATCATAAGCCCTATTCCAGATCCTTTGTGGGGGTTCCCCCCCTTAAAAAAAATTATCGTAGAATTAAATACAAGCACAAATGAAGAGGGAGAGAGTTGGAGAAAGAGAAGGGAAAACCCCAAAAGAGGTTCAAAAAGAAAGAAAGAGAGAGAGAGAGAGAAAGAAAGAGAAAGAAAGAAAGAAAGAAAAACAGAAGGAAAGAAAGGAAAGAGAGAGAGAGAGAAAGAAAGAAAGAAAGAAAAAGAAAGAAAGAAAGAAAGAAAGAAAGAAAGAAAGAAAGAAAGAAAGAAAGAAAGAAAGAAAGAAAGAAAGAAAGAAAGAAAGAAAGAAAAAGAAAGAAGTGACTCCCAACTTTTTTCAGGGGCAGTAAAATATTTGAAAGAGTGACCGCCTCTGCTTTAAGTTTCAAGTCCTTTCTGTGCCCTCAAAACCAGAGTGGGATTCACATCATTTACCTACCAGTTTGCCCACCACCAAAAATGTGAGCACGCGTGCCCTTTGCTCACATGCACCCAGCCTCCAAAACACGCCTAAATAGGACAGCATAGAGTCCGCGTGATTTCTGCTACCGGTTTGCCTGAACCGGCTGAATGCCACCTCTGCGCAAAACCCTCCCGAACTGTCAAAACCTAAAGCTTCTTTTTGCGTCCACTTTTTCAGATCTTACCAATATATTTGAGTCGTTCCTGCCCCAGTTGTTGGCCTACCCCAACCCCATAGACCCCCTTAATGGTGACGCCGCAGCCATGTACCTTCACCGACCAGAAGAATACAAGCAGAAAATTAAAGGTAAGGACCCCTAGGGGAAAAACATCGACAGGTGGTCCTCAGTTTATGACTGAATTACGGGTAGTCCTCGACTTAACGACCACTGTCAAGACCCAGATTTCAGTGGCTAAGCAAGGCAGCAGAGTAAGCTCAGCCCAAATATGAGCCATATTTGATGGATATATAGCTAGATGAGAGAGAGAGAGGATGGATGGACAGACAGATAGATAGATAGATGATAGATAGATAGATAGATAGATAGATAGATAGATAGATAGATAGATGACAGATTGATGGATAGATAGATGATAGATAAATACCCTGTTTCCCCCAAAATAAGACATCCCCTGATAATAAGCCCAATCAGGCTTTTGAGCGCATGGCAATAAGGCCAAGTGCTTATTTCAGGGTTCAAAAAAAATATAAGACAGGGTCTTATTTTCGGGAAAACACAATAGGTAGAGAGAGAGAGAAATCGAGATGATAAGAGAAATTGGGAGATAGATGATAGAGAACGGATGGATGGATGGATTTTTTTCCTCTCTTGGAGTTGACCGTTAACATCTCCTTTTCCTCCTCTTCCTCCAGAATACATCCAGAAATATGCAACAGAGGAAGCCCTCAAAGAGCAGGAAGAAGGCACCGGCGACAGCTCTTCGGAGAGCTCCATGTCTGACTTTTCAGAGGACGAGGCCCAGGATATGGAATTGTAGTAGGAGCGGCCGTCCTGCTTTTCCCACCCCCCGAGAGACTTGACTTCTTCCTAACCATGCGCTGAGAAGCAGACTTATAACATTCATATTTAAACAAAGCAATTTTTTATTACTAAACAAGGTTTTTATGAATAATAGCATTCAGATATATATACATATATATATATCACCCTTTAGATCTTGATTTTTTTTATTTTTATTTTTTTTGGTCATTTCTCAAGAGGGCCCCCCGTCCCCCATCCCCTGTCCCCCTTTGAAAAAAAAAAAAGCATCGCGGTGCGTTTCCGACATTCCACTTGGTAGCAATATGAACCCGGGTGCATGCTGGCATCTCTTCGTGATTCCATTTCAGCTGAGTTCAAACTCCCTTTTTCCTCCTCCTCCCCCCCCGAAATCTGTTGCTTCGCTCGGGAAAGAATCTGGATAATGCCTCTTTCCCCCCCCCCTTTTTTTTTTTTTAATCGCCCTCCGTTTTTTCTTTTTTCCTTTCTTTTTTTCTTTTTAAATCGAGCGTTCCAAAGACAGCAAAACACACCCTTGGATGCAAATGCGGAACAGCACTTTGAGAATGTAAAGTAGAAGATTTTTTTTTTGGGTGGGGGGGGAAGGAAGGAAAGGGGGGGGCGTGTGCGATTTCATCGATGGAAAAATATAAGGCCGTGAAGTCCCAACGGTGTTTCTACATTTTTTGTTTTTGTTTTTCCAACCTGGCTGCTTATTAGAAAACCTTTTTTTCGATGGAGTTCACCTTATTATTATTTTTTTTAATTTTTCATTCTTTTTTTTTTTTTCTTTCAAAAACCAAAACAAAACCCCCAACAAGAGCCACCAACTGAATGCATGGAGTTTCTTGACGTGTCCGATATTTTTTTTTACGAAGCAGCTGTGATTCTGAGTATAGTATGCTTTTTTTTTTTTAATTTTTTTTCCCCTTAAACGGACTTCCTGTCTGCTTAGACTGGTGATGGAGGTGATGATGGTAATGTTTTTTTTTTTTCTTTGAAGTTGGCCGGGGAGGGGAGGCAAGGTGTGTGTGAAACGCTGGAAGGCCAGCGTGGAAAGTCAAATGTAAGCCGTTCTTGTTCCTCTGGAGTCTCGGTTTCCTCTGGAGTCTCGGGTCGAGGAAGCGAGCCAGTCCTTTCGAAGGGTGGTGAGGTGGTCTCTTTAACTCGAAGTACCTTGAACCCAATCCATTCTGGTCCTCTGTATCCAAACCACCAGCAGTAGGGATTCTACACACACACACACACACACACTCACTCACTCACTCTTGTTCTCTTGACACTTCTGCAAACAGCTTCCAGGAGAACATCTGGAAGAGTTTTGTGCTCCAGGTGGATTTGACCAAAGTGCCGCGAGCCGGTGGGGAAAAAAAAGGATGCTCTGGCACTTGGTTAGTAATGCTCTCCTCACCACTTTGCTTTTCCTTTGCTGTCTGCTTCGCCGTGCTGTGTGAGCTGGCCAGATGTTCTGAGAAAGTCCCACCACGTTTGGCAAGACTCTGGGCTCCTTTTGAAGAAGGGGAGGGCGGATTAATATCGAAGGTGGTGTCAGAGGGGCTCCAAATTTCTTCTTTCCTTGACGGATCGACTTCCCGATGGCTCCATACCGCCCTTCCCCTTCGACGGGAAGGAAAGAGCCTTAGACCAGAAACGATGATGGTTGTCTATGGTTGATAGCAAGAATGTCCCCTTGAGATGGATGTTGCTTCCTCTGGATTT
Source organism: Pantherophis guttatus (assembly GCF_029531705.1). Next base: position 6,063,982 of record NW_026843855.1, on the reverse strand, counting down.
CTAGAGATGTGGGGGGGACAGGATGTTGAGTCGAGGGCTCAGGGGGGGTTGGTGCATCTTGTAGTATCGTCATCAGAACATGGGTGAATCAAGAAGAATGTTGACTGTCAAAAAGATTGCGCCCTTCCTTTCCACCCGTTCCTTCTTAAATGCCATCGGAGTTTGAAATTGGGGAGTTTGTGGGTGCGTAGATCTGTGTGTGTGTTTTGGGGAGGGAGGGCTGACGGAACGAGTCCGATCTTCAACCGCGATCCCTTCCTTCCTTCCTTCCTTCCTTCCTTCCTTCCTTCCTTCCCCACGTGGAAAGATCTGTAAAGTAGACTTTGAATCGGCACGGTGATTTTCATTCGAATAAAGCAAAAGAGCTTATCGCGTCTTGGGCATACAGAGCGAGAACAAAACCCAACAACCCGCAAATATTATTCATAGTCACTTTTTTTGTTGTTTTTTTCCCTTGAAAATGTTTTTTCGGGTGTGTGTGTGTGGAAAGCAGTGAAATTGGATTGCGGTGAGCAGCTGAACTGATGCTGGAATAGGAGACCCTAGTTTTTGTCACTCTGGATCTTGATGGAAGATAAGAAGGATCTTTTAAATCCGCATTTCTCGATTTTTAAGATGGGCAGAACTTCAACTCCCAGAATTCCCCAGCCCTGGGGGATTCTGGGAGTTGAAGTCCCGCCCATCTTAAAAAGAGGCCCAAATCGAGAAACGCGGATTTGATTCCCTGTCCCTAACCCGGTGCCCTCCTGCAATTGCCACCCCATCCCCATCCTCCCCAGCCGGCGGGGAGGAGTGCACGATGGGCTTGGTCTGCCTTAAATGTGCTGCTAATTGGTTGACCTGTGCAATGATCTCTAGATTTTGAGTGCCAAGCTATCTATCATGATAGGACTACCACTTTTGAGCAAACTAAACCATTCTTCTCCCCAAGGTTGTACATATATAGAGATAGATAGATATATTAATACGCTAGTGTTCTAATTTCCCTTTACGAAGGCAAACCTTTTCTCTTTTTTCGAAACAATAAAGTCTGATATTTTGAGATTTTTTTGAACGCTCATAAATTAATATCCCTCCCCCCCTTTTTTTTTTTAATCCCGTACCTCCGGCCAAGCAAAACCACAATTCTGGTTTTAATTAAGGAGCGAAAACTAACCAAATTTCTGACAGAAAGATAACCCACGTCAGCACCAAATTCTGCGCCCCCCCCCCCCCCCAAATTAGCCCTGCCAACTCTTTTTGATTCGCAAAGGTCCTTTTTGGGGCATCTCCTCTCTGGAACATTCGTGGCTGAGATGAAAGTTGAAGGTGATCCTTCTTCTTTCTGGAATTTAGTTCTTTAACGTAGGTATCACACCCACACCGTTGCAAACCTTTTCTGACGTCCCTTGACGTAGGCGTTGAGTTGACCTAGAGATTACAGTTGGCCAAAGGTTGGCGAGAACAAGCTTAAAGGAGACATTTGGTGAGGAAACATCTCAGAAGCTTTGACTTAAAATGGAGCAGGTTTCAGCTCGGTCACCTTCCCATCCTTGATCTTGAGACAAGCTGGTACTTTCTCCGTTTCTTCCTTCCTTTCTCTGGGTGGTTTAATCTCCACCAACGGTCTTCATTTCATGACACTGTCATCCAAACCGCCAACCGTTGTTGAGTTGACGTTGGCTGAACGAATCCCTCGGGAACGTCTTGCCGTCCATCTGGGACGCTTCCCGTGTCCTTTTCGAATTGCAAACTAGACCTGTCTTCGGCGGGCGGGGGAATGACTATTTTCTGGAGGCCACCAAACTTTTCATCCATCTCTTCACCTTCTTCCCCGATTGATCTGTCAAGCAATCTTCTCAAGCCACCCTTGAGGTATCTTAAAAGCGAGTTAAAAAAAACTGCGACGCCACAGGTCACACTGACCAGATGACCCCGAGTCTTGTCCCCTTTCATTCAAGTTGGGAGATTTTGTATTTTTGTGGTTCGGAGCAGAGTTGAGTCCTTCCTGAGAACTTCAGTGAAGTTCTCCTGGATGGTTTGAGAACTTCAGTGAAGGTCTCCTGAATTGGTTGGTTGGTGTCTTTCAGAGCGAGGTGGAGATACAGACGAGACAGATGGAAAATACTTCAGCTTTGAGTGTCCTGCAGCTCAGATTTGGGAACGAGGGGTGGTCGGCGCATCGTGCACCATTCCGGTTTGGGATCTGGGACGTCGCTTTCTTGCGGGTGGGGTGGGTGCCCCCTTAAAAATTGCCAGGTTTTTTTTTTTTTTCCAAGTTTTTGCTTAATTTCCCGGAGTGTATTTGGTACATTGTGTGAATACTTAAAGAGGTCAAACGGGATGCCCGGCCCTCCCCTTGGCTGCCCCAATTCTCCTCTGCCCCATTTCCCTTCTTGGCATTGCGATGATGCGGATGGTGGCGGCATTGAGGGTGGCGAGTGGGCAGAACCCCCCCCGTGGCGAATGCCTCTGCTAAGGATTATAACCTCTCAGAATAGTTGTGTATAATTAAAGAAACTGTAAACTTTTTAAAAAATAAAATATGTATATACCTTGGCCCCTTTGGACTGGTAGTAATTACTGCGAGCGGGTAGATTAAAACCCTGAGCACTTTTCGGCTTTTTTTTTTTAAAGGGGGGGGGGCCCTTCAGAGGGGTTGACGGTCTGGAATGCAGAGAGTCCTCGATTTATAACGATTTGAAAAAAAGAGACAAAGGGGCCTCACACTTAGTGACGGTTGGCTCATTCTAACGGTCACGGAATCAAAAATTTGGGGTGCATAGTAACCGGCATGTATTTACAATGGTTGCAATATCCCAGGGGTCACGTCATCGTTTTTTGGGACCTTCCCAGCTGGTTTCTGGCAAGCAGTGTTAATGGGGGAAGGCGGATTCGTTTAACGGCCACATGATTCACTTAACAACTGGGGCAAAAACAATCATAACACATGGGATAAGTCACTTAACAGCCACTTCACTTAACCGTGGAAATTCTGGTTCCAATTCTGGTCATAAATGGAAGACTACAGTTTTCCTAAAACGCACGTACAAGCACAGATACTCCGGATTTACTAACAGCTGCCACCATGGTTCAGTGTTTGAGAGGCAGGTGGGTTTTGGGGGATTATTGATTGGTGGGCTTTGTGCATTGCACGAAGCAGGGGTAAAATATCTCCTCTGCAGCCCAATACCCCTTTTTTGGTGAATTTCTTTTATTATTAGAAGCGAGGCAGGCTTGCAAGAGACGAGCTGACTTTCAATGCGAAGCAGGCAGAACTAAATATTTATGACCCATGATTTATGAGAAAGAAACGTTTGGCTGGGAAAATAGGCTTAAAAAGATCTCACCGAGGCTTAACAAGCCAGCTTTCTGCAGCAAAATAACGAAACCAGGTCAAAAATGGATTTCAGCAGTCTAATCTTAGGGGGACAGAAATCCACGGAGACCCCCTGCCATTCTGGGATTAAGCTGGTTATGAGCTTTAATGCAATTCATTTGGTTTTTACCTTAAATCGGTTGTGTGAACCGCTGATTCATCAAGACGCTATGAAGAAAGCAAAGAAAAGGGATTATTTTCTAGGGAAAAGGAGAACCGGAAAGGACATGATAGAAGTCCTCCAATATTTGAGGGGCTGCCCCAAAGAAGAAGGGGGTCAACTTTTTATTCTCCAAAGCACCAGAAGGCAGGAGAAAAAGCAACAACGGATGGAAATGAATAAAGGAGAGGAGCAACCTGGCAATAAGGAGAAACTTCCTGACAGTGAGGACAATTAATCAGTGGAACTCCTTGCCACCAGAAGTGGTGGGTGCTCCATCACTGGAGGTTTTTAAGAAGAGACTGGAGAGCCACCTGTCTGGAATGGTCTAGGGCAGGGGTCAGCAACCTGCCGCTTTGGAGCCGCATGTGGCTCTTTCACCCCTCTGCTGCAGCTCCCTGTCACTCAAAATATGCGTCACAACCGCCAATGTGCGACACCCGCCAGTACACAATTTATTGAGCTTTTCAACCCCCCCAGTAGGCCAACCATGGATAAATCCAAGAAAAGAAAAAAGTTTCTGAAGAAAACAAAACATTTCATTCAACTACATGTGGTAGTTTTGTGGCCGCTCAAGAAATCGTCAGGCACGGGAAGGGTTTTTGTGGCTCCCGGTGTTTTCTTTTCTGTGGGAAATGGATCCAAATGGCTCTTTGAGTGTTTAAGGTTGCAGAGCCCTGGAATAGGTTCTCTTGCTTGAGCAGGGGGTTGGACTAGAAGACCTCAAGGTCCCTTCCAGCCCTAGGTCTCTATGATTCGATAAGATACATTGGATGGATGGATGGATGGATGGATGGATGGATGGATGGATGGATGGATGGATATATATATTTGTGTGTGTGTGTGTGTGAGAGAGAGAGAGAGATGATACATAGATGATAGATATTTAATAGATTATAAATAAATGATCGATAGAGGTAGATAAATAGAGATAGTATTGATTAGAGATAGATTATAAAATACTTGATAGAGGTAGATAGATAAATAGAGATAGTATTGATTATAGATAGAAAGATAGATTATAAATAAATGATTGATAGAGGTAGATAAATAAAAAGAGAGTATAGATTATAAATAGATTATAAATAAATGATTGATAGAGGTAGATAAATAGAGATCGTATTGATTATAGATAGATTATAAATAAATACTTGATAGAGGTAGATAAATAGAGATAGTATTGATTATAGATAGATGGATAGATAGATTATAAATAAATGATTGATAGAGGTAGATAGATAAATAGAGATAGTATTGATTACAGATAGATTATAAATAAATGATTGATAGAGGTAGAGATAGTATTGATTATAGATAGATTATAAATAAATGATTGACAGAAGTAGATAGAGTATTGATTATAAATAGATTATAAATAAATGATTGATAGAGGTAGATAAATAAATAGAGATAGTATTGATTATAGATAGATAGATAGATAGATAGATAGATAGATAGATAGATAGGACAGAAAGAGAAAGAGTGATAAGATACATTAGAGAGACAGACAGACAGACGGATAGCTGGATAGATGGAACAGAAGTTGCCACCAGAAGTTGTGAATGTTCCCTCACTGGAGGTTTTCAAGAAGAGCCTGGACAGCCACCTGTCTGGAATGGCATAGGGTCTCCTGCTTGATCAGGGGGTTGGACTAGAAGACCTCCAAGGTCCCTTCCAACTGTATTCTGACTGATTTCGTGCAAGGTGGGCAGAGAACAGGGTTTTCAATCATTGGGAGAAGCTGCACACATTGAAGTCACGAGCTTTGGTACTTTGGAGAATGGGTCGACAGCTTCCTCTTTGCGGCTGCCCCTCAAATATTGGAACACTGCTATGAGGGGCGTCGTTATTTTGACCGGTCACTAAACGAATGGTGGCAAATAAATTTGAATAAAAGTCAAGACTGGATTGGAGTCCAGCGAGGCTAATTCCAGCAAATGCCAATTTTTCCAGTCCACTAATGAATGCCAGCAATATTCTGATTGGTCGACAGGTGGCACCCACGGAGCGTAAATCAAGGACGATCCGGTCGCTAGCATTTTTTCCTGCGAACACATGTTATTCAGAGGCTCAATGACTCAAATCACAATAGAGTTGGAAGGGACCTTGGAGGTCTTCTAGTCCAGCCCCTAAACCCTAAACCATTTAAGAGAAATGGCTGTCCAATTTTTTTTTCTTAAAAACATCCAGTGTTGGGAGCATCCACAACTTCTGGTGGCAAGCTGTTCCACTGGTTAATTGTCCTCATTGTTAGGAAGTTTCTCCTTAATTCCAGATGGCTTCTCTCTCGTTGATTGATTTCCATCCATTGTTTCTTGTTCTGCCTTCAGGTGCTTTGGAGAATAAATTGACCCCCTTTTCTTTGGGGGAGCTCCTCTGGAGAGCTGCTAATGTCCTCCCCCTTAGTCCTTCCCTTCTCTACACTGGCCAAATTCAAATTCTTCAACCGTTCTTCATATATTTTGGTCTCTGGGCCTTTGATCCTCTTAGTTGCTCTTCTTTGCACTTTTTCCAAAGTCTCAACATCTTTTTTTTTTTTTCCTAATGTGGTGACCAAAACTGGATTTCAGGTTACTAAGATTTTATAAAGCAGTTCAGTTTTTGTGACTGTGCAGCTCAATCCCAAAAGTGGTCGGATGGATCAGAAGCAACCACAAAATATCAGGATGTGCTACCTGCAAAAAACTCCCCCCCAAAAATGCAGAGGTATGGAAGAATTTCTTTCAAAAGACAATTTTTATTCAAAACCTCCACTTTTGCAAACAGCAGGCCAAGTCATTAAAACAGAATAGGGCAGAGGTCTTTAAACTTGGGAGCTTTAAAACTTCTGGACTTCAACTCCCAGAATTCTCCAGCCAGCTATGAATTCTGGGAGTTGAAGTCCACAAGTCTTAAAGCAGTTTGAAGACCTCTGGAATAGGGGATAGAAGTAACACAGGCAGTCCTTGATTTACAACATTTAGTGCCGGCTCGAAGTTACAGCAACACTGAAAAAAAGTCACGTATGACCATGTTTCACACTTAACGACGGTTTCAGCATCCCCATGGCCACTTGATTTACATTCAGATGCTTAGCAACTGACATTTATGACGGCGGCGGCGTCCCCGGAGTCACCTGAACCCTTTTTGCGACCTTCTGATAAGTCAGTGGGGGAAGCAGGATTCACTTAACAACCGTGTGACTGATTTAAGAACGGTGGCGAGAAAAGTCGTAAAGTGAGGCAAAACTCACTTCACAAATTTCTCACCTAGCCCACATAAATTTGGGGCTCAGTTGTGGTCGTAAGCCGAGGTCTAGCTGGAGTGCGATGACAGGACTGATTCTTGGCCCTCTCCTGGATTAAATTGTGCAATTTAATCTCCAATTTTTGTTTGTTTTGTTTTATGTATTTCGTATTTCTTAACGGCCCATTTCCCCAGAGAGGGCTCCGATTTTCAGATGGATTCGGTGATGCTTTTCACAATTTGAGAGGCTGCAGACCAAGCTGTCTGAATTGGATACGGCCAACTGATCTCTAGGAAGACTTTATTCAAAACTATATGCAAGATAAGGCACATATTTGCCGAACCATGAAAGAAATATATAACGGTAATTGTTTAAAAACCATGAAATAATGAAAGGACCAGGACCCTCGTGTTAACTAATAAACGGGTGGCAGTTAATTGGAGGAGAAGGAAGAGGAAGGAGAAGGAAGAAGAGGGGAGGAAGGGAAAGAGTAAGAGAAAGGAGGAGGAGGAGGAGGATAACTCTGGGGTCCTTGTTGCTCTCTGAGCTTGGTAGTTTTCTTGCAGACATTTCATGACCCAACTAGGTAACATCATCAGTGCTAGAAGGGAGTGGGGTTTGTGAAGAGGAGGAGAAGGAGAAGGAGAAGAAGGAGAAAGAGAAGGAGAGGGAGAAGGAGAAGGAGGACGACTGTTGGGTTCTTGTTGCTCTCTGAGCTTGGAGGTTTTTTGCAGATGTTTCATGTCCTAACTAGATAACATCATCAGTTCTAGAAGAGAGGGGGGTTTGTGGAGAGGAGAAGGAACAGGAATAGTGGGGAGGGGAAGAAGGAAGGTAAGAAGGAAAGAGAAGGAAGGAGAAGAAGGAGAAGGAAGAATAAGGAAAGGGAATAGGAGGAAAGGAGAAGGAAGGAAGGAAAAGGGGAGGAAAAAGGAAGGAGAAGAAGAAGGAAGAATAAGGGAGAGGAATAGGAGGAAAGGAGAAGGAAGGAAGGAGAAGGGGAGGAAAAAAGGAGAAGGAAGAATAAGGGAAGGGAATAGGAGGAAAGGAGAAGGAAGGAAGGAGAAGGGGAGGAAAAAGGAAGGAGAAGAAGGAGAAGGAAGAATAAGGGAAGGGAATAGGAGGAAAGGAGAAGGAAGGAAGGAGAAGGGGAGGAAAAAGGAAGGAGAAGAAGGAAGAATATGGGAGAGGAATAAGGAGGAAAGGAGAAGGAAGGAAGGAGAAGGGGAGGAAAAAGGAAGGGAAAGGAATAGGAGGAAAGGAGAAGGAAGAAAGGAGAAGGGGAGGAAGGAAAAAGAAGGAAGGAAGGAGAAGGAAGGAAGTTTTTAAGGAGAGACTGGATAGCCATTTATCCAGAACTGTATAGATAGGATCTCCTGCTTTAGCAAGGGGTTGGGCTAGAGGACCTCTAAGGTCCCTTCCAACTCCGTCACTACTCTGTAATTCTGAGCAAGCTGGTGACTTTGTCTAGGGACCCACTGCATTTCCTAAGGCAAGAATACAACGTTGTTTTTTTCCCCCTTTCAGGATAGTTTTGCAACTTCCCAAGCCGGCTAAAACGTTAAGGTTTCCCGGAGTTCTTTTTTCGTGGGTGGGTTGTGTGTTTATGTCAAGGTCAGATCAGTGCCCATCCCCTCTGGCCATCTGCTGGCTGGGGCTTCTATAGGGCGAAAGGTGCCAATTAGCCTTACGGCAGTAAACAACATCCGTCCATGCGTGCGTGCGTGTTTTTTTGTGTTTGTGCTGGCACACTGTGCTGGGATAAGAGATTGACCTGGTTCCTTGCTCAATCCGGCGTCCTAACGAGGAGCAGGTGGTGTGGAGGTGGCTTATGGGGACTTAGGGAGGTGGAGTCAGGTGAAGCCACCACGGGGGTCATCAAGAGGCGAGGACAGGGACTTGGAAGTGCGGCCTGATACAGGTCATCCTCGACTTGTGACCGCCATGGAGCCCGATGCGTCGAGTGGCGAATTTATGCTCCGTTTTTTTCCACCTTTCTGGCCACAGTTAATGAATCACTGCGGTCGCTAAATTAGGAACACGGCTGTTAGAGCCTCGGTGGTGCAGCGGACTAAAGTGCTGCCAGCTGCCAGCTGCCTGCAATTAGTGCGAGTTCGAATCTCCCCAGGCTCAAGGTTGACTCAGCCTTCCATCCTTTCGAGGTAGGTAAATTGAGGACCCGGATTGTGGGGGCAATAAACTGACTTTGTATAGAACAACACCACTTGGGGTGGTCGAAAGCCGTAATAAGCAGGTATATACAAAAAAGTATGCAGGCTATTATGCATTGTAAGCCGCCCTGAGTCTACGGAGAAGGGCGGCATACAAATTGGACTAATAAATAAATAAATAAATAAATAAATAAATAAATAAATAAATAAATAAATAAATAAGTGAATCTAGCTTTTCCCCGTTGACTTGGCTCATCAGAAGGTTGCAAAAGAGGATCGCTCGACCCCGGGGATGTTACGACCGTCATATAGATATGAGTCAGTTTGCCAAGGGTCTGGATTTTGATCTCATGGCCATAGGGGTGCGCCGGCAACGGTTGTTAAGTGTGGAAAACAGGGATGAGTCGCTTTTTTTCAATGCTTTTGTAACTTCGGTCACTAAACGAACTGTTGTAAGTCAAGAACTAAGGAGGAATGTCCTGAGAGTGGAAAAATTGATCAGTGGAACAATTTGCCTGCATACAAGCAAATACACTGCATACGATTGCAGTGTCCTTGCATCACGTGGTCCCCTTTTGCGACCTTCGGACAAGCAAAGTCAACAGAGATGCTGGATTCACTTCACTAGCGGATTCCTAACTGAACAACTGCAAAAATTCACTTAACGACCGTGGCAAGAAAGGTCGTGAAATTGGTAAGACCACACATGGAAGATTTGCACCCAGTTTTGGTCGCCACAATATTAAAAAAAAAAAGATGTTGAGACACTCAGAAAGAGTGCCGAGAAGAGCAACAAAAATGATGAGGGGACCGGAGGCTAAAATATACGACGAACGGTTGCAGGAATTGGGTGTGTCTCATGTAATGAAAAGAAGGACCAGGAGGGGACATAATGGCAACATGTCCCAGTGCCCTTTAAGAAAGCCTCAGAATAGAATGAGCTGGAAGGGACCTTGGAGGTCTTCTAGTCCAACCCGCTGCTCGAGCAGGAGACCCTCGACCATTCCAGACAAGTGGCTGTCCAGTCTCTTCTTAAAAACTTCCAGTGATGGAGCACCCATGACTTCTGGTGGCAAGCTGTTCCATCTATCCATGTATCTGCCTGTCTGTGTATCTTATCACTCTTTCTCTCTTTCTCTCATCTATCTATCTATCTATCTATCTATCTATCTATCTATCTATCTATCTATTACTAACACTAACAGTAACAGTTGGAAGGGATTAGATTGGGAGGGATACCTGGAGGTAATCTAGTCCAACCCCCTGCTCACGCAGGAGACCTCTTTTCTGTCTGTCTGTCTAACTATCTATCTATCTCTATCATCTATCATCTATCATCTGTCTATCTATATCTATCTATCTCTATCTATCATCTATCACCTATCTATCTATCTATCTCTATCATCATCTATCTATCTATCTTATCTATCATTTATCATCTATCATTTATCATCTATCTATCTCTATCATCTATCATCTATCTATCTCTTTCTATCTTTCTATCTTTCTATCTATATCTATATCTATCTATCTCTATCTATCTCTATGTATCTATCTATCTATCATCTAGCTATCTAGGTATTTATCATTATCTATCTATCTATCTATCTATCTATCTATCTATCTATCTATCTATCTCTATCCATCTAGCTATCTCTATCTATCTATCTATCTATCTCTATCCATCTATCCATCCATCTCTATCTATCTCTATCTATCTATCTATCTACCTACCCACCTACCTACCTACCTACCTACCTACCTACCTACCTATCATCTATTCATCTATCTATCTATCCATCCATCCATCTATCATATGTATCTTATCTCTCTCACAGAATCATAGAGACCTAGGGCTCGAAGGGACCTTGGAGGTCTTCTAGTCCAGCCCCCTGCTCAGGCAAGAGAACCTGTCCTACACCATTTCAGACAAACGGCTGTCCAATCTCTTCTAAAAAACCTCCAGTGATGGCGCACCCACAACTTCTAATGGCAAGCAGTTCCACTGGTTAATTGTCCTCGCTGTTAGGAAATTTCTCCTTAATTCCAGGTTGCTTCTCTCCTTGATGAGTTTCCACCCGTTGCTTCTTCTCCTGCCTTCAGGTGCTTTGGAGAATAAGTTGACCCCCTCTTCTTTGGGGCAGCCCCTCAAATACTGGATGGCTGCTTCACCCCAATTCATCAGTGGGGTGTCCACTTCCCTGGGCCAGTTTTAATGGACCCTGAAGACACCTGACCTGAGCCTGCCAGTTTCTCCCTGCCCAGGCTGGCAGCTGTCGAAATGCCAGGCTCATGTTGGATGCCCTCCCTCTCCCATTCAAACCAGCCAGGAACTCGAGACCGTTCCATGATAGTCAAGCAAGGCTCGGTGCCACGAGTTCGGGTTACGCCGGGTAACCTTTCCCCTAGCTGGAAAATGAGAGGAGCAGATCGGTGGCCATGATTAATGGATGAGGCTGAGATAGATGCCAGCAGCCCGGAGGGAGGGGCGTCGCTGGGGAAGGGAGGGGGAGGTTAGCCGTGCCATCTGGCCAAGCTCTGGCCCCTTCCCCAAATGAGGACCTGAGCAGGCTCCGATTTAGAAAAACGTTGCACAGACTGGGATAAAAGTTTCGCCCAGATGGTGTTTTTTTTATACCCCTCGCAAAGTACAATCCAGGGAGTCCTCAACATAGGACCACATTGGAGCCCCAAATTCAGGGGTGAAATCCAGCAGGTTCTGACAGGTTCTGGAGAACCGGCAGCGGAAATTTTGAGTAGTTCGGAGAACCGGCAAATACCACTTCTGGCTGGCCCCAGAGTGGGGTAGGAATGGAGATTTCGCAATATCCTTCCCCCAGGAGTGGGGTGGGAATGGGGATTTTGCAGTATCTTTCCCCTGGAGTGGGGAGGGAATGGGGATTTTGCAGTATCCTTTTCCTGGAGTGGGGAGGGAATGGGGATTTTGCAATATCCTTCCCTTCCCCTGGAGAGGGGTGGGAATGGGGATTTTGCAGTATCCTTCCCCTGGAGTGGGGTGGGAATGGGGATTTTGCAGTATCCTTCCCCTGCCACGCCCACCAAGCCACACCACGCCCACAAAGCCACGCCCAAAGAACCGGTAGTAAAAAAATTTGGATTCCACCACTGGCCAAATTTATGTTGTTGAGGGACACATGGGTGAAGTGAGTTTTGCCCCATTGTATGACTTCTCTTGCTATGCTTGTCTTCACACTTACGACCGCTGCAGCGTCCCCGTGATTACGGGATCAAAATTCAGACACTTGGCCACTGACTCGTACTTGTGACAGTTGAAATGTCCTGGGGACATTTCTGGGGAACCTTCTGAGAAGCAAAGTCCAAAGCCTTCTGCATTGGACACAGCATAGATAGAACGATAGAGCTGGAAGGGACCTGTGAGGCCATCCAGTCCACCCTCAGCTCCTTTTCGAGAGCAGAGTTCAAAATGAAAACTTCCTTGACAGATGACTGGAACATGTGAATTTGCCCTATTTCCCCCTCCCCCCCTCTCTCTATATACTATCTATCATCTCTCTCTTTCATATCTATCCTCTATCATATTTCTCTCTCTCTCATCTATCTATTATTTATCATCTCTTTATTATTTCTCTCTTTCATATCTATCCTCTAATATATCCCTCTATCTCGCTCTATCTATCTCTTTACTATCATCTCTCTCTTTCATATCTATCGTCTATAATTTCTCTCTCTCTCATCTATCTATCTATCTATCTATCTATCTATCTATCTATTTATCTATCATCTATCTATCTATCTATCTATCTATCTATCTATCTCTTTCTATATCTATCTATCCATATCTATTATCTATCTATCTATCTATCTATCTATCTATCTATCTATCCATCCATCTATATTCTATCATCTTCTCTCTCTCTCATCTATCTATCTATCTATCATCTCTATCATTTCTCTCTTTCATATCTATCCTCTATCATTTCCTCTATCTCATCTCTATCTCTCTATCTCTCTACTATCATCTCTCTCTTTCATATCTATCCTCTATCATTTCTCTCTCTCTCATCTATCTATCTATTATCTTTATCATCTCTCTATCATTTCTCTCTTTATATCTATCCTCTATCATTTCTCTCTCTCATCCATCTATCTATCTATCTATCTATCTATCTATTATATCTTTCTATATCTATCTATCCATCATCCCATCTATCATCTATCTATCTATCTATCTATCTATCTATCTATCCATCTATCATCTCTCTCTTTCTCTCTATCTATCTACCTCTCTCTCTCTCTCTCTCTACTATCTATCTATCATCTATCATTTCTCTCTTTCATATCTATCCTCTATCATATTTCTCTCTCTCTCTCTTTCATCTCTCTCTCTGTCTCTCCCATCTCTCTCTCTCTCCCCCCCCCTCCCTCCCTCTCTTTGAGATGTGATGCCACAGCCACCCAGCTGTCACCAAAGGAGACCAACATCTTAGCTTTCTCTTCTCCGGGCGATAATCTTGCAGTCGTGAAATATTTATCAGGCTTCGCTTTGCAGGCTCCCCAGGAGGAAGCCGTCAGGTGGGACGCAGCGACAGGCAAGAGACCCCAAAAATGCAGCCCCTGAAACAACTTCGCTCTCAGCTGCTCTGCTCAGCCACAGAAAACCCAGAATTTCAGGAGAAATTTCCCAACAGGGGAGACAACGGTAGCAGTTGGCCAATATTTGAGGGGCTGCCCCAAAGAGGAGGAGGGGGTCACCCCATTCTCCAAAGCCCCAGAAGGCAGGAGAAGAAACAACGGATGGAAACTAATCCAAGTGAGAAGCAACCTGGAATTAAGGAGGAATTTCCTAACAGGGAGAAAACAACTAATCTTTTGAATAAAAAAGTTGAGTTAGAAAAAAGCACTACTATATTCTTAATTTTCAACCACTGTCCTACAAAGGGAAGGAAACCCAACCACAGAAACAGTAAGGCCACACCTAGAATCCTGCACCCAGTTTTGGTCACCACTCTATAAAAAAGATGTTGAGATTTTAGAAAAAGGGCAGAGAAGAGCAACCAGGATGATGAGGGGACTGGAGGCTAAAACATACGAAGAACGGTTGCAGGAACTGGGCATGGCTAGTTTAGTGAAGAGAAGGGCCAGGGGAGACAGGAGAGCATCTTCCAGTATTTGAGGGGCTGCCACAGAGAGGAGGAAGGGGGTCAAGCTATTTTCCAAACCACCTGAAGGCCAGGCAAGGAACCATGGATGGAAACTGATCCAGGAGAGATTCAACCTGGAAATAAGGAGAAATTTTCTGAAAGTGAGAGCAATCAACCCATGGAACAGAAGTTGCCTTCGGAAGTTGTGGGAGCTTCATCCCTGGAAGCTTTCAAGAAGAGACTGGACTGCCCTCTGTCAGAAATGGCATAGAGTCTCCTGCTTGGATGGGGGGGGTGGAATAGATGACCTCCAAGGTCCCTTCCAACTCTGTTAATCTGAATCTGGGAGGCCTACCCTGGCATCACCATAACTCTGGTTTTGCCATACACCCCCATCCTCTCCGCTCGGTGGGATGATGAGACCACCGTCTTTCCTGTCTTCTCCATGCCAGTAGTCGAAATTCCCCACCCCCCGTCCCCTGTGCCCCTCTCCTTATAAAGCAAACCATGATTTAGGAGAAAACCATAATCTGGAATCCGGTCAATTCCCCCACCCACCCCCTTCCCTGGCTCCACGCTACCCGATGGCATCTGCCATCAGCCTCGCCAAGGGAACAGGAAGCGCAGTAACATTATCCCAGAAAAGTGGGGAGGTCTTGGGGGGGGCTTGGGGGGGGGGTTGGGTGAGGAGAGAATGCAACCTGCCAGATCTTCAGCCATGGATGAAGCCGTCCATCATCTTCACTTCAGCTCCTGCTTTGCTGCTGCTCCAGTCTGATTTCAGGAAGCAAAGAAATGGGAGGAAAAAAATTCAGATTTTTCGCTGCCAGAAATTGTTTCTCTGTACACGGTGGTCCTCGATTTACGACCGCAATGGAGCTCAGAATTTCTGTGGTTAAGTGAGACTTTTCTTGTCACTGTCTTGCACAGGTGGATTGCACAGGTGATTCTCAACGTATGACCGCCAAATTCAGCCTCAAATATCTGTTGCTAAGTGAGAGACCGTTGTTAAGTGAGTTTTGCCCCATTTTATGACCTTCCTTGCCAAGTTGTTAAGTGAATCCCTGCGGTTGATAAGCCGTCACCCGGTTGATAAGCGAATCTGGCTTCCCCCGTTGATGTTGCTTGTCGGACGGTCGCTAAAGGGGATAATGTGACCTGAGGACACAGCGACGGTCATAACTATGAGTCACTGGCCCAGCATCTGAATTTTGACAACATCGTCATTGGACGATGGCTTAGTGACTTAGGACCATTTTTCACACTTATGACTGTTGCAGCATCCCTGTGCTTACGTGATCAAAATTCAGACGCTTGGCAATGGATTCACATTTATGACGGGTACCGCATCTCGGGGTCACGTGATCCTCTTTTGCGTCTGTCTGGCAAGCCAAGTCCATGAGGGAAGCCAGATTCAGTTAACAACCGTGTGACTAACTTACCAACTGCAGGAATTCACTTAACAACGGTGGCAAGAAAGGTCGTAAAATGGGGCAAAGCTCACTTAACGACTGTCTCACTTAGCAACAGATATTTTGGGCTCAATTGCAGGTGTACGTTGAGGAGGGCCTGTGCAATCCACCTGCAAGATTCTCAGACTTTATCTGATGTAAATTCATTGCTATGTATAATAGTAATGTTTATTATTTTCATGCCAGCTCCTTTGCAAAATATAAGGAATTAAATAGGATTAATTCCCAGAAGGAAACACCCACTGACCTATTCAGGCAACCGTCGAACTGATTATTGTCTGGTTATTGTCCAAGCCGGCTCAGAAAACAGCAGAACCTGAGAGCGATATGATTTGGAGCGGGAATACAAATAGAAGGGGAATGAGTTAAATGCATTGATTCAAATCCACGAAGGCCAGACAAGGAAGAATGGATGGAAACTGAACCAGGAGAGATTCAACCTGGAAATAAGGAGGAATTTTCTGACAGTGAGAAGAATCAACCGATGGAACAGAAGTTGCCCTCAGAAGTTGTGGGAGCTTCATCACTGGAGGCTTCCAAGAAGAGACTGGACTGCCCTCCATCAGAAACGGTGTAGGGTCTCCTGCTTGGGTGGGGGTTGGACTAGATGACCCTTCGAGGTCCCTTCTGACTCTGTTTTCTATTCTATTCTATTCTATTCTATTCTATTCTATTCTATTCTATTCTATTCCATTCCATTCCATTCCATTCCATTCTATTATTCTATCCTATCCTACCCTATATTCCAGTGATAGCTGACCTTTTGAGTGCCCAAAGCATGCGTGAACCCCCAAAATGCAATGCATGTGAAGGCCCCATGCATGCGCAGCAGAGATCCAAAGACCAGCTGGCCAGCGGGAGGAGCACGCACAAGTGCAGCAGAGCTGAGCTGGGGCAACAGCTCGCGCGCCCACAGAGAGGGCGGTATGTGCCACCTCTGGCACACGTTCCATAGGTTTGCCATCATGGCTATATTCTAATCTATACTATTCTATTCTATTTTATTCCTATTTTCTGTTCTGTGTCCTGTCCTGTCCTATCCTATCCTATCCTATCCTATCCTATCCTATCCTATCCTATCCTATCCTATCCTATCCTATCCTATCCTATCCTATCCTATCCTAATGTCCTGTCCTATCCTATCCTATCCTATCCTATCCTATCCAATGTTCTATCCTATCCTATCCTATCCTATCCTATCCAATGTTCTATCCTACCTATCCTATCCTATCCTATCCAATGTTCTATCCTATCCTATCCTATATTCTAATCTATATTATTCTATTCCTATGTTCTGTCCTGTCCTGTCCTGTCCTGTCCTGTCCTGTCCTGTCCTGTCCTATCCTATCCTATCCTATCCTATCCTATCCTATATTCTAATTATACTATTCTATTCTATTCTTATGTTCTGTTCTGTTCTGTCCTATCCTATCCTAATGTTCTATCCTATCCTATCCTATATTCTAATCTATCCTATTCTATTCCTATTTTCTATTCCTATTTTCTATTCTATTCTATTCTATTCTACTCTACTCTACTCTACTCTACTCTACTCTACTCTACTCTACTCTACTCTACTCTACTCTACTCTACTCTACTCTACCCTACCCTACCCTACCCTACCCTACCCTACCCTACCCTACCCTATCCTATCCTATCCTATCCTATCCTATCCTATTCTATTCTATTCTATTCTATTCTAATTCTATTCTGCCTGGAGCTGTAGAATTGGTGCAAACAGAGAGACGGCAGCCAAACGCTAACAAAACTGGAGACCTGAACATTTCAATCCTTCTCAGTCCGCTTGTCAGAAGCCAAGGAAGAGGAAATGGCGATATGGAGACAGCAGAAGAGAAGAGAAAGAACTGGGGAAGATCAGAGAACACAAAGAGAAATAGAAAGACGGTGGCAGAAGCAAGCGACGGTCGTCCCAAGAGTCACAGGCGCCTTGGGTGCAAATCCCAAGCCCTACTTGGAACCCCAATTGGCATGGACAAAATCCCCATTGGTCAATTGCAGAAGGCAGCTTGACTCGGAACAGCTGACATCCTGCATACCTTTCATATGATTAAACAGGAAGATCTGGATATGCCAGGTCCTTTGGGAAGGACTCAAAGAGGTGGACAAAAATGCCAGATCTGGTCCAAACATCTGGCTGACTGTGCCACCAAGCATCATAATAATATATCGACATTGACAATATATCCCCGTCAGTCAATTGCCGAAGGCAGCTTGACTTTGAAGAGCTGACATCCCGCAAACAATACTTTTAACCCCATCACACAACATCTGGCTATCCCAGGTCCTTGGGAAGGACTCCCTTTAATAATACGGTAATAATTCAGAAAACAGTGGCAAACGTATTTGCTATCATGCCAAGAAAATAGAGCCCACAGGAGGCTAGCTGGATACAAAGAGATTTCACAACCTAGTAGATAACATGTCGTGTGAATCAGACCTCGCTTGGCAAACCTGGGTTTAGCCTCCTGTCCGAACAGCCCAAATTGCTTTAACCTTCCTTTAACCTTAACCTCATTTATGTGGTTTTCAGCCAAAAGCAACGAATCTCCTCTGAATGGTTGTTTGTGGAAATTGTTTATGGAAAAAAAATATTTAAGCTAAAAGTAGGAATCTAAAAGCATTCTGTACATGCTCAGGGGTACTTTGCTTTTGGCAGCATCACACGATCCAGAGTGGTATCCTAATCCTGGTGTGTATTTGTTTGTTTATGTGTGTGCATGTCAGTGCAATTTTTTTTTTTGCTGAAAATCTTTGCTCCCATTTAACGTAAATTGCAATTGCAAATGTTTAAATTTCAAATTTTGAATAAAGAGAGCATTTCTTTCTTTTATTCTTTTATTCTTTCTTAAAATAATTCTTAAACTGCAGAACAAAAGATAATTTATCCTTTGATAATTTGAAGGGTAAGCAATCCTTTGAAGGATCATTTGAAGGATAAATTGATCCTTACACTACAAACAGGATCAGAGTAATTTCTTATCCCGGATAAAATACACAAAAAAATCATAGAAGGCAACATTCTTGTAGAGATAAAGTATTTTATCTGCTTGGTCATACTATATCTGATGATTTTAATAAAAAAAAAAATTATGTTGTAAGCTGTCCAGAGTCATTGGGCACCAGATGGGCGACAAACAAATGTAATAATAAATAAATAAATACATTTATTTTACAAATAAGAATATAATGGAACACGTTTTGACTACAGAAATTCTCCGTCGGTTGAAAACGCGTCGAATTTTGCAGATTTTTTTTTTTAATCCCATATCTTCCCATTGCAGGACTCCGTTTTCGGAAATTTAGTCATTTGTTAAAATGTAGTTCTGCAATTTAGCGATGAAGGGTGAAGCAAAATCTTATCCGGCGCTTCAATGTACACAAAAATAAATAAATAAATAAATCCGGGTTTCGCGCTGTTATCTTTATTGATGTCCCTATTCTAACTATAGCCGAAAAGATTCTGGTTTTCGGAGGGAACGTCAGTTAAATCCCCGCTTCGGAAGCCCCCAAAAAGCTAATAGAAACGGAGAGAAAAATACACCTTCTTTACCTTGAAGTTTCGGCCTGAGTTTCTGCCCCGCCCGCCTCCGCCCACCCCCCACCCACCCCCTTGTAAATTGCTCCTCGGTGCATTTTCCTCCCGTTGCAATTGAAGCCTGCAGAGGGGAGGAGGGGGGCTGCGTTTTAGCTCAGGAAACCGATAGAGACCCCCACTCAGGTGGCTTTCGGAGGCAGCGGAGACCCCCAAGGAGGGGGAAAGAGGAGAGGGGGGGGCGTAGAAAGCCGGCGGTTTCCTCGCGAGTAAAGACCCCGCATAGCCCGGCTTTAAGAGCAGCTCAGGAAGGTAGCTGGGGAAGGTGTGTGTGTGGGGGGGGTGGGTCGTTTGTAAGCCCACCGACCGGGAAGCGATGCTGTTTCTTTCAGGAGGCGACTCTGCCTCTCGGGCTTTTTTCGCCCCGACTCCGACTCTTCTTTTCTCTTTGCATAAGAGGAGCGGTTTTTTTAAAAAAAAAATTCTCCCCCACTCCAAAAAAAAAAATAAAAATCTCGGATGCCATCCATAATTTCATCCCTTCTGTTCTTTTGCCGGGTTTCCTGTCAACGGGGGGAAAAAAAAACTACTTTTTTTAAAGGGAGGGAGGGGGGAGAGAGAGAGAGAGAAAGAGACAGAGAGAGAAAGAAAGAAACAGAAAGAGACAGAGACAGAGAAAGAGAGAAAGAAAGAGACAGAGAGAGAAAGAGACAGAGAGAGAAAGAGACAGAGACAGAGAGAGAAAGAAAGAAACAGAAAGAGACAGAGAAAGAGAAAGAGAGAGAAATAGAAAGAAAGAAACAGAGAGAGAAAGAGACAGAGAGAAAGAAAGAAAGAAACAGAGACAGAAAGAGAGAGAGAGAGAAAGAGAGAAAGAAAGAGAGAGAGAGAGAGAGAGAGAGAGACAGAGAGAGACAGAGAAAGAGAGAAAGAAAGAGACAGAGACAAAGAGAGGAAGAGAGAGAAAGAAACAGAGAGAGAGAAAGACAGAGACAGAGACAAAGAAAGAGAGAGTGAGAGACAGAGAAAGAGAGAGAGAGAAAGAAAGAATCAGAGAGAGAGAGACAGGGAGTGAGAGAGAAAGAGAGAAGGACAGAGAGAAAGAGAAAGAGAGAGAGAGAGAGAGAGAAGAGGATTTATTTAATTTCGTTTCATTTCATTTATTTTATTTATTTCATTTTATATTATTTCATTTCATTTCATTATTATTATTATATTATATTTTTATATTTTGTTTTGTTTATTGTATTCTCTATTTGATCTTGTTCTCTATTTCATTTCATTTAGTTTCTTTTCTTTATTCTTTTCTTTTATTTCTAGAGGCGCCCAATTCTACCAAGGAGGGACTCCATTCCACGCGGGCTGCTCAATTCTAAAATTAGAAAACAATTAAAAAAAAAACGAAAAACCACACGAAAACAGTAAAAACATCCACCAGATAGTAATATTTATTCTTGGTGAAATGAACTGACGAAAATGAAACGGAACCAACATATAAACCAGTCATTTAAAAACGCCCATAATACCCAGACTCTTAAACCTCCGGGCTGTCCGTGCGACCCCATCCTCGCTTCCTCCGCGGGACCCCCGCGCGCCCCTCTCCGCCTCTCCCGGGCCCAGCGGTGGATTGCAAAACCCGCATCCAAGTCTCCACATCTGCCTGACTGGGGGCCACAAACCACAATCGCATCCAACGACGTTTTTTTTTTTTTAATATCGTGGCTAAACGTTACGGTAAAAAAAAAAGCTACAGCAACATTTAATAATTTTAATTTTTTTAAATAAAAGAAATGTGCAAGGAAGGCTCCCCATCCCTTGCCAAATTCGTAAAAAATTCGTGCCGAAGTACCTGAGAGGATTACGACCCCCGGGGGTCTGCAGGAAAAGGAGGAAGAGAGACCCCCCACCCCTCAATAGCCGGGGAGGGGGGGGGACCAAGCTAGAAAGAGTCTGGGGGCTGGGAGACGGATTGGAAATCCCGCTCGCCCTCTTTTTTCCCTCCAGCAGCCTGATCAGCCTCCAGGAGGGCCCCCTCCCCCCTCCGCCGCCCCCTCCCCAAGTCTGAAGCTTTTCCGCTTTAATCCTCCCCGCCAGGCCAGGCTTTTAGCAATCCGATCCCCCCGCCAGGGGAAAGGGGGAGGAAGGGGCGTCTTTCTCGGCCAAGTGATCCGACTGGTTTTGGTCGCCTTTCATTCTGGTCGCCTTCTATAGAAGTTTCCCCCTCCCCCGGCTCGCCCCTTCTTTCTAAACCACTGACTCTTCCCCCTTTCCCCCCCCCCCCACGTCCTTGCAAATCCTGGTTTAAGAAAAAAAAAAATCCCACGCACGTGTGAACGGCGAACAGCCAACTTTAGGCGAGATTGACATCTATGGGTGCCTGGGTGAAGTCCCATTGAGGCCTAAATCGGGAGCGGAGTCATCGCGGGGGGTGGGGGGAGGGTTTTCCCCGAGATCAGTTCATTAAACCACGGTTTATTGGAAGAACTGCGGGTCCCGGAGAGATGTAGGAAATTTAATAAACTTGCTGGACACGTGTCTAGTAGAAGGAGGGGAGGGGGTTTCCCGTTCGCTCTTCTTTCCAAATAACTATTCGTCCCCCATTCCTTGCACAGACTGGTTTTTAGGAAAGTCCCCCCTCCCAGCACGTGTGAAAACATACACACACACACACACACACACACACACACACACACACGTGTCTTTCAGTATGGAGAACACCAACTAAGCTTCCTTCAGCAGCAGAGCAAAATCGAGAGGTGGGGGGATTGGTATAATCCACCCCATTTTTCCAAAGTAACGAAGCTGGTTCCGGAGGCTGACAGGTATAGGGGGAAAATGCCCCCCCCCCAGAACACGTGTATGCTAAACCAGAGAAGCAGGAAGCTAGCTTGGGGGGTGGGGGCTTCTTTTGAGGCAGGGGCTGGTTAGATCCACAAATAGCTACTTGGGTTATTACTGGTGGAGAAATATAGCGCCTAGCTAGAGGAAAAAGAAAACCCCAAAATGTAGGTAACTGACCTATTTTATTTATTTATGTTTTTTTACGCATCAATATTTTATGATGATCGAAAGACAAGATTGGAGAGGATCAGAAAATCGAAGCTGAAAGATTGCGGCCTAAATCGGGCCCAGGGGTTATGGGTTTCCTGGGTGCCACCCCCTCCCAAAAAAACCCCTTTGAATAGCCCTTTTAAAAAAAAATCTGGGCATTGACAACATTTCAATCTGTCAATTGCAAAATTGCTTGGATCCAGGCAAATACTACATCCTAAATGTGGTGTGGTGTGAATGGGTTTTAATATTTTAATTTTTAAATGTTTTTATAATGTTTTTTTTAATGCATTGTAAGCCGCCCTGAGTCTCCGGAGAAAGGCAGCATATAAATTGAAATAATAATAATAATAATAATAATAATAATAATAATAATAATAATAATAATAATAATAATAATAATAATAATAATAATAATAATAATAATATAAAGCTTACATCCTCCGACGATACCTTAACAGTTCCTAGGTCCTTGGTTAGGACTCGAGCTGCTGAGCTATTAGCCAGCCTCAAAGGCTGTGAATCTCACTAAAGATTAACCAATAATATATAATATAATAATAATAATATATAATAATAATAATAAATTCTTTGAGGAGACCTCGAGGCTTATGAGAAGGCCAAAACCAGCTAAAGAACTGGCAGTAGCTGTGATTTCACTTTGGCGTGAACAGAAATAATCATAAAATGTATGCTGTACACCGCCCTGAGTCCTTCGGGAGAAGGGCAGTATAGAAATAAAATTAATAAATAAATAATAAATAAAATAACCTCAAAGGCCAAATCGGGACTAAAACATCTGGCTGACTGGCCGACCAACCATCATAAGAACAGATCATCATTCGTTGTTTTTTTTAATCTTGGAGAGGCGTAGGTATAAAATAAAATTTAACGATCCTGAAAGGCTTAACAGAGACCAGATCCTGAAAGAGAGGCTGGCCAGCCACTTGTCTGGAATAGTACTATAGGATCTCCTGCTTGAGTAGAGGGCTGGACTAGAAGGCCTCCGAGGTCTCTATTCTGCTTGGAGGTTAGATTAGTCGTGCAAATTAGCAAATGCGAATATAAACATTCGCAATTGGGAAAGCCACAATGGGGGGGGGACACAAAAAAAAGAGGCGCCCATCTCCCCCAAATCGCCCTAAATAGATGCCAGCTGCCTGCAATTACTGCGAGTTCGAATCTCACCAGGCTCAAGGTTGACTCAGCCTTCCATCCTTCCGAGGTAGGTAAAATGAGGACCCGGTTTGTGGGGGTAATAAGCTGACTTTGTATAAAAAAAGAACACCGCTTAGGGGGCCCCGAAAGCACTACTAAGCGGGTCTATACAAAAGTATGAAGGCTATTGCTTAATGCATTGTAAGCCGCCCTGAGTCTCCAGAGAAGGGCGGCCTATAAATCAAAACTAATAATAATAAAATAATAATAAAATAAAATAAAATAAAATAAAATAAAATAAAATAAAATAAAATAATAATAATAATAATAATAATAGATTGAGCGGCTCTTGGTCTTCTCCAAGCGGGCGCCCTCCAGGTGTGTCTGGAGGGCGCCAGCTTGGCGATGATCGCTCCATCCTGCGCAAAGCAGGGAATTTTGGCGCTGGGGGAGGGGGTGTCGCCGGAAAGGGGGGGGGGCAGTTTGAACGGGCCCCAAACTAGACCCTCCCCCACCGGCTTTAAGGATCGGGCTGGGCTGGGGACGAGGTTGGGGGGATCGGATGGGCTCCCCTCTATCCGCAGCCGGAGGGCGCCAGGTTGGAGATATTGGCTCAGGGAGCTTTCCTTAAAAGGGGGGCGGTCGGTTTCCAGATGCCGCCCGCCATTTTCGAGACCCCCCCCTCACCGCTGGTTGGCTGGCCTTCCTCCTCCTCCTCCTCCTCCTCCTCCTCCTCCTCGTTGGTGCTGCTGGGTGCTGGACAAAGGGAGGCCGACGGCGGGGAGGGGCGCCGGAGCCCCTTGGAAAATGTGCGGCGGGGGGCGCGTAAATTTTTAACAAGGCCCCGCCCGCCCTAGAGGCCCCCTTCCTCCTCCCCCCCTCCGTCCGGGCTCAGGCCGGCCAGGGACACCAGATACCTGGCCGGCTCAGGTATCACCGGATCGCCTTACCTGGCGCGGGGCCGGCCACGCCAGCAGGTAAGTGGGCACCGAGAAGGGCGCGGAGGAGGTGCCAAGCCCAGCCAAGGCTGTATAAAGGGCGGCTGGGCCCGGATCGGAGCCAGCCCGCCGGACCTCACCGGGCCCAGGTAAGGTGGGCTGAGACCCCTGAGCCGGAACCCTCCCTTCCCTTCCCACCTGGCTCCGCCTCCGCGCAGGTGCGCAGCGTCTCCCCCCCCTTCCAGGTATTCCGTGCCGAGGGGGGGCAAACCCGGGATGAGTCGTGTGGGGGTGGGGAGGCTCGGTCCTTCCCAGCGGGCAGGGGAGATGGGGACCCCTCCCCTCAATTCCTGGCCGGGTCCTTTCAAGCCGAGGCAGGGGGTCCTGTTTCTTCCCCGCGTTCCCCCACCCGCCCCACATCCCCTCCGGGACTGCAGCCACCCCCCTCCCCCCCTCTCCGGGCTTAATCCTTCTCGGATTACGAGTTAGGATTAAAAAAAAAAAAATCTCCTGGCGGGATGTTGGGCCATCAGGTCGTAGGAACGAGGCCCGAGGGCGCCGTCTTTGATGTGGGTTTGGCTGCGTGGAATTGGGTCGGATCGTGCCCTGATGATAAACCGAGTGGGAGGTAATCCTGGGGGTGGAAACGGGAGGTGTGGGGGGGGGGGAAACCCTGCAAAGGCCGCGTTCCCACGACTTTCTGAACCCTAGATAGCCCAAACTCAGGTTACTTTCAAAGTCTGCAGACTCAGCTTTAGTACCAAATTTGGGTTAGAAAATTCGGGTTGGTTTAGCAAATTTGTACACCGCCCGAGTCGCAGAGTTCCACCGATTAAACCGTGGTTCGAGGCGCTGATCGTGGGAACGGAATAGCGACTCGGTTCCAGGTTTGGAGCAGAGCCCCCCCCCCCCCCCCGTGGCCTTTAATGGGTGCTCAGGGACCCCTGGATTTCAACCAGCTGCCTGCAATTACTGTAAGTTCGAATCTCACCAGGCTCAAGGTTGACTCAGCCTTCCATCCTTTCTAAGGTGGGTAAATTGAGGACCCAGTTTGTGGGGGCAATAAGCTCACTTTGTATAAATATACAAAAGGATGAAGGCTATTGCTTAACGCATTGTAAGCCGCCCTGAGTCTCCGGAGAAGGGCGGCATATAAATCAAATTAAAAACAAATAATCGCTCGACAGAAATGGACACGGTCGTTTTCCCTCTTTTTAAACTGGAATAATACGAAAAGACCCTCCCCCCCCCGCTTATTAGAGACGATTCCGAAGGGTTTACAATTCCTCTCGAGTGGACCCAACCCAGGTAACCACTCGCCTTTCAATTCATGGCAATGACCCCACCTGATCTGGAAGCCCCGCGGCCCTTATGGCGGCATTCACACGACCCTTTTTAAAGCTAGATCGCTCTCAAAGCTCGGTTAATGTTGACCTTGGTTAGTTAGCCTTTTCTTCTTTTTTTTTTATTATGGCTTATGGAAACCTCTGGTTAGTTTTATGGCATTCACGGTGCCGACCCAGAGAAGGGGGGTTAATGCAAGGATCCGTGTTGAGGGGTTGTGTGAATGGACCCACCGAAACTCTCGCGGGTTAGATGGGGGGGGGAAGCCTCTTAACTAATATTGGTCGTTTGAATTCCATCGCACTTTTTAAGGTGTATTTTCTTTTTTCTGGGTTGACAGCAGATAGAAGGGAAATAATAAAAAAAAACACGAATAAATTCAAAAATTTAAACGGAAACTAATGGCCGGGCTCGTTGGGGCAGGGGTGGCAAGCAAAAAACCCCTCCCCCAATTGCGATTGGTCACGGGAAGCCAAGCCAACCTATTCAATAGGAATCCCGGGTTCTGTGAACTCCAGGTCAGATGGCCGTCGGAATACAAGTGACTCACCCCGGTGCCCAAAAATAAAGGGGAGAGAGGATGCCTTGGAAACGAAGCCGCTAAGAAGTCTCTCTCTGTGCTTGGTTCGCAGGGCTCTTCTTCAGGGAGGGGGCCAGTCCCCCCCCCACGGGAGGGGGGAGAGATTGTCAAGACCCCCATCGGCGTCATCAGCTCCAGGAGGAAGAAGAGAGGAAGAGAGAAAGAGAGAGAGAGACAGATGGAAGGGGAGGTAATCGGAAAAAAATCAGCTTATTTACTGGAGTGAGGGGCGGTGGGTGGGAGGAGCAGGGGGGAGGAGAAGGAATTGGGGAGGGGGCAGGTTCCCAACCAGTGCAGGCTTTCAGGTCCGGCAAGTCTCTTCGATGGGCAAGGCGTTTCCCTTCGCCCCCCCCCCTCTCTCTCGTAGGACCCCAACCGTCGCCTGCTTAGCATCTCCGCGGGGAGGGAGGGGGGGCGTGTGGGAGACCCTCGACCTGCCTCCTCTCTCTCTCTCCCCCCCCCACACCTCCCGCTGGGCACCCCATCCCACCCCCTCCCGATCTGACCGGCCCCCTCCCCCCGTTAATTCGATCCCGCGAAATTCCGCCGAACTCTCCCGCCCCCCGCCGCCCCCCCCGCCAGCTCCGAATCTCCTTGTTTCGAAGTCGCCGGGAAACCCACCCGATGAAGGCGGGGAGTTGACAATTTCGGAAGAAGCCGAGCCCTGCTTCGCTTTCCCCCGATTCGGTTTCGAGGAACGCAAAAAGGGGGGTCTTTTCCTCTCCCCCACCCCCCAAGTCGCTTTTTAAATTCGATGAGAAAATTGGGTCTGGTTTTTGCATATTCGCAAAAGTTGGCAAGGTGTATTCGCAACTAAATGTGATCCACGGGCGAGAAATAGGTATATGTATATGTGTTTATGTGTGTATATACACATATACATATACATATATACTCATACATACATCTCTTCCGCCCTCCTTTCCTCCTTCCTTCCATCCATCCATCATTTATCTGTCTGTCTGTCTGTCATTATCATCTATCTTCTATCTATCTATCTATTTATCTATTTATCTATCTTGTCCATCCATCTTTCCTCTTTTTCTCTCTCCCGTATTTGTTTCTTTATATCTATATTTATCCACCATCTATCCACCCAACTACCTATCTATTATCTATCTATCTATCTATCTATCTATCTATCTATCTATCTATCTATCTATCTATCTATCTATCTATCTATCTATCTATCTATCTTCTATCTATCTATCTATCTATCTATCTATCTATCTATATATCTTCTATCTATCTATCTTATCTATCCTATCTATTCTTCTGTCTGTCTATCTCTGTCTATCTTCTATCTTCTATCTATCTATCATCTATCTATCTATCTATCTATCTATCTATCTATCTATCTATCTACTGTCTGTCTATCTATCTATCTTCTATCTATCTTCTGTCTGTCTATCTATTTATATCTATCTTCTATCTATCTATCTATCTATCTATCTATCTATCTATTCTATCTATCTATCTATCTTTGTCTGTCTGCTATCTATCCTTCTATCTGTCTCTCTTTCTGTCTATCTATCTAGCTTCTATCTATCTATCTTCTGTCTGTCTGTCTGTCTGTCTGTCTATTTATCTATCTCCACATACCGTCAATCAAATTTATTTGCGAATATAGGTTGGCAAATCGAGACCCAATTTTCGCGCCAGTATCAATCGAACTTAATTTTAGATATATATACAAATAAGTGTAATAATCATATATAAAGTAATGTCATAGATTTATGTATCTATTGTAAATGTATTACTACCGAAGAGTTTCAGCGACTCGTAGTTTGGGAAGGAGGTTAGGGCTGATTTTGAAAAGGCGCGTTTGCGCATCCACACGCAGTCGAGAAAAGGAATCATTTATTCCACCGAAGGCTGTTGCTCGTTTGCCACCCTCCCCTTGTGGGTTGACTCTCCCTTCGGATATATAGGACCCGGCTCAAAAGTGGGGGGCAACCCTGGAGACTCCGTGGGGGGGTCACAGTTTACAGAGCGCGTGTAAAGGGGCCGTTGACACTTATGTGCGCGCGTTCACACGGCCAGCCAGCTGGTTTATTCTCCCCCCCTCTTTCTAGGCAAATTTTTCCGCTGTTCTGGATGAAGGCCCGCCCTCTCGGTCTTCCTCGCCCCTTCCCCTAAAAAAGGGGGCTTAACGGGGGGGGGAAGGAAGACCAAACCCCTCCCCCATCTCACTGTATGGGCCGCCGATCCGCCTGGGCGGAGTCTGCCGTTTCCACCTTGCGGGGACCCCACCCCCCACCCCCTAAAGAAAGTCTGCAGGGTATCTCAGTTCCCATCGCCACCCCGGCTGGGGATAATGGGGAGGGTAGTCTTTCAAGTCGCGAAACTGGGTAAAACGGAGTCTTCCTTTTTCCAAGCCCGGGCGTCTGGTTTTGGAGGTGGGCGCGACGGTTTGGTATTTTTTTTGGGGGGGGGTCAGCTTAACCCGGGCGAGGGTCTCCTGCATGGGGTCTGTTCCCTCGGGAGAGGAGGGGGCCGTGGAGCTGGTGTTTCCCCCCCCCCGGCTCAAAGCGAGAGAAGGATGAGGCGGCGGTAATGGGAATTCTTTTTACGGCTCATAACGAAAGAAAAGAATTATTATGGATTAATAATTGGCTGGATTTATTGATAGATGATGGCACGGGGAATCGGCGAGTCATTTATTTGGGGTCTGATGTTGGGCTTCGGTTTGACTTCGGTCTGGATCCGGATTACGCGACGCGGGGCGCGGAGAAATCCACAATGCCTGGCTTTATTAGCGATGAATAAAATTACTTTTTTCCTTTATTAATCAGAAAGACAGGCCCGCCGATGCTGGACAGAGCCAAATGCCGCCCCCTCCCCACAAAGCGCCTCTGCCCTGCATCACCTTTCCTTGGGTGGGGGGGGGGAGGTGCGGCTTTCCGGGACCTCCGCCCACATTTCCCCAGCTTTCAGCCCCGGGAGCGCGCCTTCCCACGTGCACGCGCCTCCCCAGGCTGTCTGACACACACCCCCATTCACCAGATTCAGGGGCTAGCCAGGAGGAAACCCCCCACTCTTCCCGAAATCCGTCCCCGCCCCCCCCCAGACACATCCTGCAACCCTGCTACGAAAATCGGGGTTCGCGGAGAGTCCCCGAAGGCGACTAGTCGGGCGCCCAGCCGAGGCGGAGATGCAGGTCTTTCTGCGGCAAACTTCGCACGGAGCCCCCTGGGGAGGGGAGGTGGGTGGGGGAGGCCCGCCCCCCCCACGTCCTCCCCCGACCAGTGGCAGGATCCGTGGGGAGGGGATCCACGGAGGACCTCACTCCTCTTGGCAGGAGCTCTTAAAGGTTTTGGGGAGGGGGAAATGGGGGGAGGGACCCCAGGCCTTGCCCTCCCCCCCACTCCTGTGATCTGGGGGAGGGGGGTTGCTCGTGCGGGCGGGGAGAGGGCGGAGCAGGCAGCCCGTTCCTCCTCCTCCCCTCCCCTCCGCCTTACCTGGCTCTTTCCGCGCCGCCCGCGACACCTGATCCTCGGGAAAGGCTCGCGGAGTGTTTCGGGACTCGCTTCCTTCCCGGTCCTCCCCCTCCCCGGCTGGACGGGTAGGGTGGGGTGGGGGTCGGGGGGTCGGCGGGGAAGAGCCCAGCGCGTTTGGGGCACCTCGCTTTGTCCCCTCCGGGCGATTCCCGGGGCTGAAAACCGGGCGGGGGTCTCCGCAGCTCTTTCCTGACTCCGTGGGCGCATTCCGACGTGCTCTGGACACGGGAGGATGAAGCGGACGGACGTTCAGCAGAAAGAGGAGGCTGTTTTGCGGCCGCGGGTGGGGAAGACGCGCTGGGTAAGTCACCGGTCCGGGGTGGGAGCCCGACGGTTGGGTCGGGGTTTCGGGGATTTCCGTGACGCTAGAAAACCCGCTTCCAAATCCGTGGCTGGCTCGGGAGACGCGGGTTTCCATACCCGGAGCACATGAGAATATCCCTGGGTCCCCAGAACCTTGGATGGGGTTTCGCGTAAACATCTTGACTCATTGGCCACGCGTGTCTAGCGCTTCCAGACGTGCTGCGGGGGAATCTTTTGTCTCCTATACGCCTCGAGGCGGGGGTCTCTCAGGTTTTTCGAGGGGGGCTGGGAGGGGGCGAGAGGAGGGACCCGCAAGGGGAGCCCCCGCCGCCTCTTTCGGGAGAAATAAACCCGGGATTTCTTGTGCGTGTGTGTGGGAAGGGGGAGAAGCGTGTTTTGGAATCGGGTCTTCCGAGGGACGAATTTAGAGAGGGGGCGGGGGCGTCGTTCAATCTTAAACGGAGCAAGGTTTCGGAGGAGAGGGTCTCTAGAACTCTTAGGGCGGGGAAATCGCGCTGGGTGCGTGGGTGAGTGGGTGGGAAGTCCACGAGTGCCGCGTGGAGGGACGTGAGGACGCGGCCGCTGTGGGCAGCCTTGCTTGCTTTCGTCCTGCGATGCTTTGCCTTGTGGGATTTGAACCCACCCGCTCTCCCACCCGCGCGTGTGATCCCACACACCGATCCAGTTTAATCTCCCCGGCCTCGGTCGGAGGTCCTTTTGTGGCGACCTGATCCTCCCCGCCTCTCCTCGGCCTCCCCCGGAGCCCCCACGCGTGTCTGAGTCGTGAGGTGGGGAATCTTCAGGCGGGCGCCGGGAAGGATCCACGGGCTCGGGTCAAAACCTAAAGCGATCCTCGACTGGCCCCGCTGGCAGCTTCTGGATCGTCCAACGTGCCCCGTGGAACTCAGGGCTTTCCGTTTCTCCGGGTGGGTGGGTGGGTGGGTGGGTGGGGGAGCTTCCCCAGGCTCTGCGTGGAAATGGGCCCGCGGGGACCCTCGGCCCCCTCCCGTCTTGTAATTGCTCTGGGTGGTTGGAGCAAATGAGCTGCAAGCGCTCCTGGCTGGGAATAAGCCCGCGGGGGAAGGGGCGGAGGGCGAGATGGCCCGGCCTGGTGGGTTAGGGGGAGACCCCCCACTCGGGAATCTGATCGGGCAAAGGCTTAAAGCACATTTAATCCTTCTTTCCCTCCCTCCCTGCCTCTCTTTCTCACTTCCCTCCCTCCCTATCATTTCCATCTCCTTCCTTCCTTCCTTCCCTCCCTCCCTTATTCCCATCCCCTTCCCTCCCTCCTTCCTTCCCCTCTTTCCCTCTTTTCTCTCATTCCCATCTTATTCCTCCCTCCCTCCCTCCCTCCCTTCCCTATTCTCATCGCCTTCCCTCCCTCCCTCCCTCCCTCCTTCCCCTCCTTCCCAGCTATCTCTCATTCCCATATCCTTCCTTCCTCCCCTCCCTCCCTTTCTTCCCTCCCCCTCCCACATTCCCATCTCCTTCCCTCCCTCCTTCCTTCCCCTCCTTCCTTCCT
>NW_026843855.1:5966390-6032311 GCF_029531705.1 Pantherophis guttatus | reverse complement strand
CCTTCCTTCCTTCCTTCCTTCCTTCCTTCCTTCCTTCCTTCCTTCCTCATTCAGTGGGGAGGGGTTTAAATCCCCTCCCTTCTGACATCCAACTTGCTAGTTCATAAGCAGACATTTTCCTTCTGCCTTCTCTCTCCACCCCCTTCTCCTCTTCCTCCCACCCCCACCCCCACCCAGAAAATCTCTTGGCAGCTTTCCAAAACAGGCTTGCAAAATTCTGGGGCACTCAGAGTTAATTGGTGACCTCAAATATCCCTGTTCTAAATCATTAGCATAATTATTGAGAGCTTAGGCCTCCCAAACTTGAAATCTGGATTTTAGTCCTGGGGAGCAGATTTTGAGAAACGTACAGGAACTGGGCATGGCTGGTCTAGTGAAGAGAAGGACCAGGGGAGACAGGAGAGCATCTTCCAATATTTGAGGGGCTGCCACAGAGAGGAGGAAGGGGGTCAAGCTATTTTCCAAGGCCCCCAAAAGCCAGACAAGGAAACTGAACAAGGAGAGATTCAACCTGGAAATAAGGAGAAATTTTCAGACAGTGAGAACAATCAACCCATGGAACAGAAGTTGCCCTCAGAAGTTGTAGGAGCTTCATCATAGGAAGCTTTCAAGAAGAGACTGGACTGCCCTCTGTCAGAAACGGTGTAGGATCTCCTGCTTGGGTGGGGGGTTGGACTAGATGACCTCCAAGATCTCTTCCAACTTTGTTAATTCTCAGATACAGATTAACAGAGTTAGAAAGGACCTTGGAGGTCATATAGGCTGAAGAACAATAAATAAATAAAATAAAATAAAATAAAATAAAATAAAATAAAATAAAATAAAATAAAATAAAATAAAGGTCCCGAATAATAATGGGGGTGTCTCTGAGCATGAGCAAAGTGGAGTTCCATCTCTAGAAAGATTTTCCAAGTGGATGTGAATAGCTGCATTCCGTAATCTTTCTGTTTTTGCAACCAAAGTGGTTTCAGGCTTTCAACCTGCAAGAAATTGGATCTAGGGACAGTTTGTTAAAGGATGGAAACTAACCAGGATCTTCTCCACTCATAGTGAAATTGACCAGCAATTCTATGCTATTGAAATTAACCTGGGCTGGCGATTACCGGTAGTAGAAATCCAGAAAGAGGAAAGGCTGAGAAAATTTATGTCCCTGATGTTGTTGTTATTAGTAGAGTGTGTTACACTATCAGCCAGATGTTCAAACTGGATTTGGCAGTTTTGCCCATCTACTGAGTCCTTCTCAATGGACCTGAGTTAGCCAGATGTTGTTTGATTGGGGTAAAAGGTATTGTTGTAGGATGTCAGCTCTTCTAAGTCAAGCTGCCTTCTGCAATTGACTGATGAGGATTTTGTCAATGCCGATATTATTGTTATGGCTGGTTGCACAGTCAGCCAGATGTTTGGACTGGATTTAGCATTTTTATCCGCCTATCAAGTCC
This sequence comes from Pantherophis guttatus, assembly GCF_029531705.1. Next base: position 6,030,872 of record NW_026843855.1, on the reverse strand, counting down.
TTCCCGAAGACCTGGGATAGCCAGATGTTGTTGTTTGGTGGGGTTTAAAGGTATTGCTGCAGGATGTCAGCTGTTCCAAGCCAAGCTACCTCCTGTAATTGACTGATTTTGTCAATGCCGATAATATTGTTATGGCTGGTCGCACAGTTGGACAGCTGGATTTGGCATTTTTGTCCATCTACTGAGTCCTTCCCAAGGATTTGAGATAGCCAGATGTGGATGTTCGAATGTTTCATCGCAGGATGTAAGCTCTTCCAAGTCCAGCTGCCTCCTGCAATTGACCGATGGGGATTTTTCCAATGCCGATGGCATTCAAATAATAAATTATTGTACATCGCATGTCAGCCAGATGTTCAGACTGGAATTGGCATTTGTATTCACTTATTAAGTCCTTCCCAAGGGCCTGGGATAGGCAGATGTGGAATGTTTGATGTTGTTAAAGGTCTCATTGCAGGTTGTAAGCAGTTCTAAGTCAAGCTGCCTTTTGCAATTGACTGATGGCTTTGTCAATGCCGATTCTGCGGTGGTTCTGCGATTACACCCAAGGCTCTTTGGGTGCTACCTTGGCGTTCTTTTCCCACAGCCTTCCTACTTCTCTTTGCAGGCCTTTGCATTGTGTGTTTTTCCTCCGCTTCTTTCTCTTCTCCTCTGCTGACTTCTGGTGGCTCTCAGAGTCAGCCAGGTGTTCAGACCAACTGGGCAGTTTTATCCTTCCCAAGGATCTGAGCTAGGCAGATGTTGCTGTCGGATCCTCCTCCGTATTTTTCCTGCCTTCAACCCTTCCTCCTGTTCTTCCTTCTTCTTCTCTCCTCCCCATCCTTCTCCTCCTCCCCCAACTCTTGAGACTCTGGTTGTGTGTCATCTTCTTCCTTCTTCTCTCCCCCTCCTCCTCCTCGTTCTCTTTCTCCTCCTCCTCTTTCCCTCCTCCTCCTCCTCTGCTCTCTCTTCTCCTCCTCCCCCTCCTCCCCCTCCTCCCCTTCTTCCTCCTTCTCTTCCTCTCTCCTCCTTCTTTTTCTCCTTCTGCTTTTCCTCCTCCTCCTCTTCCTCTCCTCCTCCTCCTCTTCTCTCCCTTCCTCTTCCTCCTGTCTCCTCCTCCTCTGTCTCTTTTTCCTCCTCCTCTTCCCCTTCTCCTTTTCTCCCTCTTCCTCCCTCTCTTCCTCTCTCTTCCTTCTTTTTCTCCTTCTGCTTTTCCTCCTCTGCTCTTTTCCTCCTCTTTCTCCTTCCCCCCCCCCTCCTCCTCTTCCTCTCCTCCTCCTCCTCTTCTTCTCTCTTTTCTTGCTCCTCCTCTCTCCTCTTCCTCTCTCTCTTCCTCCTCCTCCTCTCTCCTCCTCCTCTTTCTCTTTTTCCTCCTCCTCTTCCCCTTCTCCTCCTTCCTCCTCTTCTCCCTCTTCCTCCTTCTCTTCCTCTCTCTCTTCCTTCTTTTTCTCCTTCTGCTTTTCCTCCTCCTTTCTCTTTCCCCTCCTCCTCCTCTCTTCCTCCTCCTCTTCTCTCTCTTCCTCCTTCTCCTCTTTCTCCTCCTCTTCTCCCTCTTCCTCCTCTTCTCTCCTCCTCCTCCTCTTTCTCCTTCTTCTCTTCCCCCTCCTCCTCCTCTTTCTCCTTCCTCCTCCTCCTGCAGGCAATGCGAAGAGGGTGTGGGGGGGGGAAAGGAGAAAGGAGGGGCCTCCCTTCCTGGCTTTGGAAGATGGCTTTGCAAAGAGACTGCAGAGAACCTGCTGCTTCTACCGCAGTGGCGTCTTTTCCTGGGGGTGATTGATCGGGAGGGAGGGTGGAGCCCAGCTGGGTGGGGATCTTCGCGGGAAGGAAAAAGCGCCCGGCTGCTGGATTAGCCTGAAGGCACAGAAGCTGGCCAGGCTGGCCGATCTCTCCTTCCCCGCGCCACTCTTGAGGTGTGCCAGGTGAGTGGGTCACTTCCAGCTTCTCCTTTCTCTCTTTTTCTCCTCTTCTTCGCCCTCCTGACACTCGCCATCTCTTCCTTTCCCCCTGAAGACCACCTCCCATGGTAGGCAGGCAGGGAAAAAAAAACCCAGACTGCTGGGGAAGGGGGGGGGCTGCCCAGCTCTATGGGTCTTGCAGTCCCATACAGTGGGGTATCCCAGCTGTTCAAAGATGGGGCAGCGGAGAAGGCGAGCTTCGCTTTGGGGAGAAAAAGGGGAGAATTAAATGTGGGAACAGGTGGTTAAAGTTTGCATTTCTGGAGGAAAAGTCAAACTACACTACAGGGGGAAAAAATGAGAAAAAAGGACTTTTAAAAGAGAAACATAAAAGGTGGAAAGTTAGGATAGCAGAAAATAAAAATTCCAAAGGCCATCGAGTAACCGTTCTGCTTTTTCCAATTCATTCATAAATTTAATTAATTGGGTTTTGTTTATTTCTTCCTTCTCCTTCTCCGTTATTTACCACTTCTCCGTTTGGGGAATACATATATGATTTTGAAAATTATATATATATATATATATATATTGTGACGGTGGTGATGTTTTTGTAAAAGCCCTTAATTGGAATGTGATGTAACGGAGAAAGGAGAAAGCAGGAGAAATGGGAAGACTTGCAATTGCAATTGAAGGATTGTTTTTTTTTTAAAAAAAAAGACAAAACAAATATTCATTTTATTTTGTAAAAAAAAGAAGAAATTAAATATGCTGCGTTAAAAGCAGCCCTTCTCTAAATCTCAGGGCGGTATTTGTTGCTTTTGAATGTCTGAATCTTTCTTTTTATATATATATATATATAGCAAGCTGGTTGGGTTAATTTTTGCTTTATAAATGATAAAAGATAATTGATAGGGATGGGTGCATTAACATATTAATTGCCTTTTATATCTTGCAGCCTTAGCTAAACTTATTTTAGGAAACGGTAACGCACCACTTGGAAAAAAGAAAATAGTATCTTCTTGTTTATTTTTAACAGAAAGGTCTTAAAATTGAGTCCAGCATCTGAGTTGATAAAAATCAGCCCCGTGATTATTAAAACACCATGGCCCAAAATTTCATTATTGCTGGGGTTTTTTTTTGTGTGTGTTTTTTGACCTTGACTCAGGGTACGTAATGCCATTTATCTCTGCTGGTCTTTGACTCTGAAAAAGCTTCGATTTGATGGTAGCATTTATTTTCCACCTAAAACTTTCTTCTTCTTCTTCTTCTTCTTCTTCTTCTTCTTCTTCTTCTTCTTCTTCTTCTTCTTCTTCTTCTTCTTCTTCTTCTTCTTCTTTCTTCTTTCTTCTTTCTTCTTTCTTCTTTCTTCTTCTTCTTCTTCTTTTTTTTTTTGCTCTCCAGTTGTGAATTGCGAGTTCTTTTTTTTTAAAATACACAATTTGTCTTCTTGCATCAGCATATCAAAGCAGGAATCCCCTGGGGAGGCCTCCCTGAGCTCTGCAATTAATGCCATTGTAGAATTTAATTGTTGTTTTCTTTTTCTTTGTTTGGTTCTTCTTCTTTTTTTCAAAAAGAGATTTCTGTTAAGGAACTTCGCTAGCCTTGTATATTTGTTTTTAAAGACTCGGCCAGTCCCAATTTCAGTCCCCAACGAGAATGGGTTTATTTTTCTCTCCTGCGAATAACTCCGGATAGGATCACAAAGCCATCTCAGGCTCTTAAGATCATTAACATCCAAAAACGGTCCAGGATGGTTTTGTAATAATGTAATCCAGTTCCATTCCAGTCACCTTACCTTCTGCCCTTGATATCCTTACCAGTAATGAACCACCACGTTTCTTCAAAGCACAAAGAAGATACTTAGGGATCTCCTTAGAACCTCTGTTTCCCCCCCCCAGCCTCACCCCAATACATGTTTCTTTAATGTTGGATCTTGTTTATTTAACGGCAAACTGGTCCTGATGAAACCTTAAGTAGATCTATTCAGAAGTGCTTTGATTTTAACCAAGGAGTTTAAATGCAAAAATTCCCTGGAACTAAGCTTGACTCCAGATTAACATTTCAATCTATCTGTTGGGTCCATCCAAAAGATTTATTTCCTCTCCCTCTCCCTCTCCCTCTCCCTCTCTCCCTCCCTCCCCCTTCTGTCTCTCAATCTATCTATCTATCTGTCTATCTCATCTATCATCTATCTCTATATAATTATCTATCTATCTATATCTATCTATTTATCATCTATGTATATAATTATCTATATCTATCTATCTATCTATCTATCTATCTATCTATCTATCTATCTATCTATCTATTTATCATCTATGTATATAATTATCTATATCTATCTATCTATCTATTTATCATCTATCTATAATTATCTATATCTATCTATCCATCTATCTATTTATCATCTATCTATAATTATCTATATCTATCTAGCTAGCTAGCTAGCTATCTAATTTTATTTAATTATCTGTCTCTATCGCTGTATATCTATCATCATTATCCATCTATTCTTTCTATCATTCTATCTATCTATCTATCTATCTATCTATCTATCTATCTATCATTTCTCATTTCTCTCTCATCTATATCTAATTATCTATATCTATCACTCTATCAATCTTCTATCATCTCTATCCATCTATTCGCTATCTCTCTGATTGTATCTATCTATCTATCTATCTATCTATCTATCTATCTATCTATCTATCTATTATCTATAATTATCTATCGCTGTATCAGTCTATCATCTAATATCTCTATCCATCTATTCTATCATATACATCTATCTATCTATCTATCTATCTATCTATCTATCTATCTATCCATCTATCCATCTATCCATCCATCCATCTATCTATCTCTATACCACTCTCTCTTTATCATCTATCATTTCTCTCTCTCTCTCTCTTGCTGTATTATCTATCTATTTATCTATCTCTTTTTATTCATCGTATTTCTTAACCTCCCATCTCCCTCCCTTCTTCTCTTCTGCAAATGTTTTTCAACCGGCCAGGCCAGTCGACCAATCTGAGATCTCCTGGTGGTCTCCCCTCCCAACATCCTTAGGCCAAACCTTGCCCAGGTTGTTTGTTTGTTTTCTCTATTTTTAAGAGACCATTCCAGGTGATCTGGTTGCTTCTTCAAACATCAATGCCCCATGGCTTTGCAAGCCTTAATTTTCTCCTTCCTAAAACGGAAAAAAAAAAGAGCTTTGCGTATGCCTCTCGCCAGGGGCGATGGGTATCTGTCAAAGATGCCGGCTGTTGGTGCCACGGAGGGAGAGGACCAGCCCTGCGATGCAGTCGGTTGGAAGGATGATGTAATTTCGACTTTAGCTGCTGTGCCTCCTGAGGCAGGGATCGCATTTCAGAAGGCTTTGTGTCAGCCCAGAGAGAGAGAGAGAGAGAAAGAGGGCTAGTCCTTTCTGAAATCCTAGCTTTCTTTTTTTCCAAAGCCAAGTGCCAACGTCTCCCGGGTTTTCTGATTTTTCCATTGATAATTTTCCTTTTAGTTTGTTTTCTTCTTCTTCTTCTTCTTCTCCTTCTTCTTCTCCTTCTTCTTCTTCTTCTTCTTCTTCTTCTTCTTCTTCTTCTTCTTCTTCTTCTTCTTCTTCTTTTTCTTCTTCTTCTTCTTCTCCTTCTTCTCCTTCTCCTCCTCCTCCTCCTCCTCCTCCTCCTCCTCCTCCTCCTCCTCCTCCTCCTCCTCCTCCTCCTCCTTCTTCTTCTTCTCTCCCATTGACAATAATGTGGGGCAACCTTGGGATTGTCTAGTCAAGCTAATCCTGAAAGCCTTTTTCCCAGACTTGCAAATGACCATTTGATTAAAAGAAGAAAAAGAAGAAGGAGAGGAAAAAAAGGATGATGCATGGAATGAAAGACCATAAATGTTTTTCTTCCCCCCTGTAATGAAAATGATATAAATTTTATTTTTTCTTAAAAGTCTGGCTCTAGACCGACTGTCTCACGTCTTCTCGGTGCTGTTTAATCCCAGGAAATTGAATAAACAGTTTGCTTTATGTTGCATTCTGACTTAAAAGGAAAAAGAAATTACATTTAAAAATCCCACTGAATTCAATGGAATGTACTTCTGAGGAGGCATGTATCAAATTGTGCTGTCTTAATTTTTTATTTTGCAAGGGCAGATAAAACAATTTGCAGGAGCAGTGATTCAGGAAAAATATTTTCTTAAAACTCCCATTTTCCCCAAAGAATCCGCAGTTTTAAAAACAGGGCCATATAAACAGTTCACATAAACAATTGCTCTGATGCAATGTATAGTCATCGACTAACTGTTCTGGATGGAAACATTCAAAGGATTTAATTAAAAAGAATTTTACAAAAGAGATTTATTTTTAAGGGGGAAAAAATGGAGGGTTTTTTCTCCCCCCAGCTTTCTACGGCCTTCATCTGTTTGCTTCTGATTAGACCAGCATCTGGGATGTGTCAGCAGTTTCTTGCATCACTTTAAAATATTTCGTTTATAGTCATTATAAATTATATATTATTATACAGTATCAGTAAAAAGAAAGAAAAAGAAAGCAGTAGAAAGCAGGAAAAAGAAAGAAAAGGAAAGAAGGATAAAGAAGGGAAGAGAAAGAAAGAAAGGAAAGAAAGAAAGAAAGAGAAGGATGAGAGGGAGGGAGGGATGGAGGAAGAAAGGGAAGAAGGAAAGAAAAAAGAAAGAAAGAAAAAGAAAGGAAAAAAAAAGAAAGATAGATTGATTTGTGGGAATTTATCTCGCCAATAAACTGAGCCGATTGATCAGGTTGCTTCAATCTTGCACCTTTTTCCTTCTGTAAACTTAAAAAAACCCATCACTACAAGAAAATAAACTTATCACTAATTCGAGTGTTGATAAACCCAATGTATCTATTGATGGAAATGAGGTTAAATTTATCCTTAGGTGTTGCATTATAATTACTTGGGGTATTCCCTACACAGTTCTCTCAAATTCTGGAAGATACCATGCTGAATATCTGCATACTTAGCAGGGATGAATGGATGGGGGGGTGGATGGGGGGGGAGAGAGAGAGACAGAGAGGTAGATAGACTGATAGAGAGATAGAGAGATAGAGAGATAGAGAGATAGATGATAGACAGGGTTGGGTGGGTAGGAAGAGAGAGAGAGAGAGAGAGAGAGAGTTGGAGAGAGAGATAGGGAGATAGGGAGTTAGATAAAGAAAGATAGAGATAGATAGATGATAGATAGATCGATAGAGAGAGAGAGAAGGAGTTAGAGAGAGAGAGAGAGGGAGATGATAGATCGATAGAGAGAGATAGAGATAGAGAGAGATAGATGATAGATTGATAGATCGATAGAGAGATAGAGAGAGGGAGATAGGGAGTTAGAGAGAGAGAGAGATGATAGATCAATAGAGAGAGAGGGAGTTAGAGAGAGAGAGAGAGAGAGAGAGAAAGGGAGGGAGATAGAGAGAGAGAGAAATAGATTGATAGAGAGAGAGGGAGTTAGAGAGAGGGAGTTAGATAGATAGATAGATAGAGATGATAGATCAATAGAGAGAGAGGGGGGGAGATAGAGATGATAGATAGATCGAGAGAGAGAGAGAGAGAGAGAGCATCTGCAATTATCTGATTTACAACTCTAAATGCAACAATTGAGATGTCCAGAATTTATATCCTAAATTCTAAATGCACCTCCGGCATCCAGACAATTCAGTTCTTTGGAAACGTTCATTCCTTGAGGTAGCTGATAGACATGGAGTAGAATTTTGTTGTTGTTGTTGTTGCATTGGCCTTAATTTTTTAGATTTTAATCTATCTATATACCTATATTTGAGGCAGCCTTTCCTTGGCCGATAGATACTCCGCAGGGCTCTTATTTTGAGATCCAGAGAGGTGAGGTGAATTCCCTTAAGCCTGCCGTTTCTTTGAAAAGCAGGTAACCCACTTAGGAGAGCCGCTGCAAACTTTTGACATCTGTGCCAAGGCCCAGGCTTATTAGATAAACCCCAAAGCTAATCCTTAAGTCAAGTGAGCTGCCAAGAAGCATTTCGGACAGGCCAACCAAACCTGGATTTTCACTTTGGCACCGGGTGAAAAAAACAACAACACAACCCTGCAAATCTTTTTCTTGGACAGCGTGAAATATATCTCAATTAAATTACAACACCTGGATGTCTGGGCGCGTCTTCGAAAATCTTCATTGCCCAAATAGGCAATGATGTATCTCAGATTAGCTGGATTTGATTTGATAGGTTTGCTAGATTGTCTGTGCCACCCATGGGTTGATTTATTTTTTTAAAAAAAGTTTTTTATTTTTATTTCTCATAAACACATTTACATGTACAGTCATTTATCCATCATTTTTCATTCATCTTATCTTTTAACTTTCATTTTTGATTTTTACTTTTTCGGGGCTGCTCTTTTACCCTTTACCTTTACTCCAACATTATTTCTTCTCCTCCCCTTCTTTTCCTTCCTCTTTCTCCTCCTACTTCCTTTATTCTTCCTCTCCTTCTCTTTCCTACTTCCCTTTCTCTTCCCCCACTCCTCTCTTCTTCGCCCCTTCTAACCTTCTTCTCTGCTCCTCTTTCCCCTCCCTTTTCTTCCTCTCCTTTTTCCTTTCTACTCCTCCTCCCCTTCTCTTCCTTCCTCTTTCTCCTCCTGCTTCCTTCATTCTTCCTCTCCTTCTCTTTCCTACTTCCCTTTCTCTTCCCCCACTCCTCTCTTCTTCGCCCCTTCTAACCTTCTCCTCTGCTCCTCTTTCCCCTCCCTTTTCTTCCTCTCCTTTTCCCTTTCTTCTTTCTCCTCTCCTCTCCTCTCCTCTCCTCTCCTCTCCTCTCCTCTCCCCTCCTCTCCCTTCCTCCCTCTCTACTCCTTCCCTTCTCTCCTGTTGTTTCCCTTTTCAGTTCAATCTAAAATGGTATTTGAGCAGCCCCGATTTTCTAATTATCTTTATTCTCATTTCAATTTCTTCTTCCATTCTTATTTATTTTTATTTCATCGTTTGCATACATGGGTTGATTTATTGACATTTTATCTATTTTAAAATCAGTTTTAAATTTCAATTGTGTCTACATTTTTTATGCTGCCGTCTCCCCCTTACAAACGTGACTTTAGGGCAGCTTCCAAGTTATAAAACAATGAAACAAATAATTCTTTCTCTCATAAACTGGATTCCTTTAAAAATATGATCGATGGTTCTCTTAGTGTTCTCTAATCGATCCTTTTTTAATTATGGTTTACATATCTGTTGGGTTCTTTGGGCGTCCAACAAATAATGAAAATAAGAGAAACATGAAAAGCTACAGAGATTCAAAAGATTATTACAAAAATATTATGTAGTAATTGAAATGCAGTATAGTTCATTTATTAAATAAGAGACGTCATTACAATATTGCACTATATTTTGAAACGGCGTTTGAACGTGATGAATAATATTGAAGATTATTGGTCCCTTCTGAAGTCAGACCTTCTGGGGCAGCCGAAATGCAGTTCTTCCTCCTTGTTTTCTTTTACTCAGGAGTAAACCTTGCAAAATTCAACAGGCTTTTTCTTCGCAGCTAAGAATATTGCAGAGATCTCTGCAAGCTGGTTTACCTCGGAGGAAGCTGAAGGAATCCTGTGGGATTTCTTTTTTTGAGTAAACACGCATCATCAGGAACATGCACGACAAACACGCCCTGGGGTGGTTGTGTTTGTGTGCCAAAGTGAAAAGCGACAATTTTCTCTCTGCATGCAAAATTCCTTCCAACCTTTTTGTTTTGTTTTTTTTCCAAGTGGGCTGGGAAATTTTGTTTTAATTTGAGTGGCAGCCCATCTCAAAGCTTGGACGGAGCCAGGATTCCACCCCCTTTTTTTTTGCAAGTATTCTAAAACGTCTGTATACGTGGAATTAAAAAAACAACAACACAAAACCCACAAGATTCACAGAATTGAACCTGAAGATGCCTCTGTAAACAAGTGCGCCTTTGTGAGTTTTTAGCTCTTGATTCCTGCAGCTTGTGCAATGCCACATGATGGAAAGGCTAAAAGCTTTTTTTTGGTGTGTGCATGAGTCCAAACCTCTGTAGGAGGGTCTGTGTGGGGAACCAAAATGGGTCCTGGGTGGATTCTTTTTTTTTTTAATCAAGTTTTTTTTTTAATTTATACATATCATTGTGTGAATGGTGCGATGTTTGAGTATCATATATTTCAATACATATAAACATATTCCTAATTATTACATTCCATTTTCCTTATTTCGTATTATTTGCTCCTTCCTTTTGCTCCAAATTTTATTTTTCATATAAATATTAACTAGTGTGTAATAACATCTAACCTGATGTGCTTTAGCATCCGTATTATCTTCCGTTATAGTTTCAAGAGTATAACCCTTAAAAAAGAAAGAAGAAATATGAAATGGTCCGTCTGTTTTCTTTTCTCCTGTACACTGTGTTTTACCCATTTTTACAACATCCCTCTCCTTTCCTCTTCTTTCTCCTCCTTCTCTTCTCTACTCCCCTCTCCTTCTCTCTCCTTCCCTCCTTTCTTTTCCTCTCCTTCCCTTTCTCCTTCTAGGGGCTTATGATGGAGAATCCCAGCCGACCAAAAAAATGGCTTTATAATTGATTTTGCAGCAGGATTTTGCTCTAGGGGGCAATGGTGCAACCATGGCCATCCAGAATAACAGAATAATAATAACAGAATAACAACAGAATAACAGAACAACAGAAGGGACCTTGGAGGTCTTCTAGTCCAACCCCCTTTCTCAACCAGAAGGCCCTATACCAGGGTCTCCTTTCTGAAACTGGAAGAATGAAATTAATTAATTGTAACCGGAAACCAAAGAAGATGGCAGGATGTAGGGTTGGCTGTTTGGGAAGCAAGGAAAAGAGGAGCAGATCTGATTGGTAATTGGATGGGGTACCATCAGGTGATGCCAGCATGGTTGGATAAAATGGCGGTGACCAGCCACTTCTGTAGGCAGCACTTCTTGCTAACAAAATTAGATGTGTACTGTAGCACAGTGTTTCTTAAGCTTGGCGAGTTTGAGACATGCGGACTTCAACTCCCAGAATTCCCCAGTTAGCTACGCCTCTAAGGAGGCGATATTTGATTTTTGACATTGCACTTCGGCATGGGGCACCAAAATTTGACACGTCCAATAGACACCAAGTTGAAGAAAGATGCCCTAAAATGCAAAGTTTTTTTTTTAAAAAATCTTATAAATTATTTGTTTTGAGGCATAATTTGCCATATTTTGAGTTTGGTCCAAATGCAGAGGGAGAAAAAGAAAATTACAAAAATAGATTCTGTTTTAGAATACAGTAATATTCACTCAACCCAAAATACAGTGAATATAAACGGGAACAATCTTATTTTATTTAGTATGTACAGACTATCTTTATTCAGAATAAACATTTTTTTTCTTAAATAGGTTTATCAAACTTTAATAAATTTGTATGCACCTGGCTCCTAGCAACTCTGGGCGGTTAATAACTTAGTTAATACTAAATCCTTGCTTGCTTTTCCCAGTCGAATTAATGCCCACCTGAATGGGCATCAGCTCACCTTGTGGCAGGGAGTTCCACAGATTAATCCTGTCTTTTGCTCCACTCCAGATTCAGCCCTCCCAAGCTGGTGTCTTCCTGGTGTGCTGGATTAGAGGCGCCCACCATCCACTGAAGAGGTTAGGGGCCACCCTTAAACGTGCCCGAAAACCCCCACTTTGCTTCTAAATATATTTGATGGATTCTCCCCCAGAATTCAGTCTCCTCTTTATCTCTTCCCTTCTTGGAAAGTCATCACCAGAATCCCACCTTGTCCAGGAGGATGCAAAAGGTCCTATATTTTTGTAAACATGTCTTCTTTTGATTGCTGGGGGAATATATATGTAAGCCAAACAGAGAGAAAACCCCACTCGCTTCTAGCCCTGATAATGTTACCTAGCTGGGTCATGAAAGGTCTGCAAGAAAACTACCAAGCTCAGAGAGCACCAAGGACCCAAAAGTTCAACCCTGAGCTACAAATATTAGGAAGCTAGATAGCTGGGTGGATGGATGGATGGATGGATGAGTAAATAGATTGATAGACCATAGATAGATACCTAGATGATAGATACTGTAGATAAATAGATAGATGATAGATAGATAGATGATAGATGGATAGATAGATGATAGATGGATAGATGGGGGGAATGAGTGGACAAATAGATGATAGATAGTAGATGATAGATATAGAATAGATAGATAATAGATGATACGGTAGATATAGATAGATAAATAGATGATAGATAGATAGATAGATAGATAGATAGATAGATGATAGATAGATGATAGATAGATGATAGATAGATAGATAGATAGATAGATAGATAGATAGATAGGGGGAATGAGTGGGCAAATAGATGATAGATAGTAGATGATAGATATAGAATAGATAGATAATAGATGATACGGTAGATATAGATAGATAGATAGATGATAGATAGATAGATAGATAGATAGATAGATAGATAGATAGATGATAGATAGATAGATAGATAGATAGATAGATAGATAGATGATAGATAGATAGATAGATAGATAGATAGATAGATAGAGGATGATGGATGGATGGATGAGTAGATAAATAGATTGATGGACCATAGATAGATACCTAGATGATAGATACTGTAGATAAATAGATGATAGATAGATAGATAGATAGATAGATAGATAGATAGATAATAGATGATAGACAGATGATGGATGGATGATGGATGATGGATGGATGAGTAGATAGATAGATAGACCATAGATAGATAAATAATCTGGATAGATACTATAGATAGATAGATAGATAGATATAATTATATAGAGATACATGATAAATAGATAAATAGATAAATAGATAGATAGATAGATAGATATAGATAATTATATAGCGATAGATGATAAAATAGATAGATAGATAGATAGATAGATAGATAGGAGGCGGGAGGCTCCTTAGTGCTCTCTGAGCATGGTTTCAACCCCACACTTGAACCCAGAGCCACAAAGATTCTCTCCTGGAGCTATGCAGTCCAGCCTCCAAGAGGTTGAACTGGACTTCGGCCAGGGGGCCACGAAGAATTTCCCGTAAACCCAGGAAGGAAGGAAGGAAAGCAGAGCCCAGCTGGGCCCAGATGCCCTGCGCATCTCTGCCTCCATTTGCACGGGGGTGGGTGGGTGGGTGGGCTCATTAGCCATTCCTGCCCTCCTCCACCCCCCACTCTGAATCAATCTAAGTGCACTGAAGTTGGGGGGGGTGGTAGAGCAGGCAAAGCAGACCGCTTAGAGATGGTAAAATATTAATAGCTTGACTAATTGATTTTCCCCCTCTGCAGTCCCTACCAGCACCGGAGACCCTTTAAGGAACCTCCCCCCCCCAACTAGGAAAGAGAAGCATTTAGGGGGCAGAGGATGATCAGATCAGGGGGCAGGGGAGGCTGGGGTTGGGGGGGGGGCACGTCATTATCCTTTTGACCCCTTCCTGGATTGATTTGATTTGATTTTTTTTTGCAAATTCCCAGCCATTTCCTTTTCAGCAGCTGTTTGGGGTGGGGGGCAGAGGCAGAGATACCCCGATCAATGGGACCCTCGCCGAGTGGGATTTAAGGGGAGGGGGGGCTGAGGAGAAGGTGCAAAAAGGCAGAAGGGTCCCAGAGGCTCCATTTCCTGCGTGATGCCCCCCCCTTCAAGATGTCCAGAGGCGTTTTTTTGCACCCAGACTGCCCATCTGGTGCCAGACCTTCGCGCAGGAGAAATTTCCCCAGCTGTCACTAAGCCCCCCCACCCTCAAACCCCCCCCACCCCATCAATGCTGGTTTATAGGCTGCCATCCTGGAGAGGGAATTTTTTTTGGGGGGGGGGGATGTTTGGCAATCAAGAAGCCCCAACGTGATTCAATGCAACTTGTTGAGGTTGTGTGCGGTGACATCTGGCAGGAGGCGCCGAAGAGAGGGGAGGGGGGGGGTCTCCTTCTGCGACCAGGTGGGGAGAAAGGGGTCTTTCTTCTCCCGTGGCCCCCTCCCTTCGGGCTCAGTGGGACTTCAGAAGGGCTCTGGTGGTGGCAGCTCACGTGCCAGGGAGAACGGGTGCAGGAATGGGAGATGGCTACTTTAGTGAAAAGAAGGAATGGGGGACGGACGGACACGATAGCATCTTCCAATATTTGAGGAGCTGCAACAAAGAAGAGGGAGCCCACCTATATCTATCTGTCTGTCTGTCTGTCTCGTTTTCTCTCTATCTATTTACCATTTTATCATTCTATCTATCTTATCCATCCACCCACCCTTCCTGCTTTCCATCCATCCATCTATCAACTATCTATTTCACTCTCTGTCTCATCTATCTATCTATCTAATCCATCCATCCATCCATATCTATCTATCTATTTATCTATCTATCTATCTATCTATCTATCCATCTATCATCTATCCATCCATCCATCCATCCATCCATCTCTGTCTGTCTATCTATCTATCTATCTATCTATCTATCTATCTATCTATCTATCCATCTATCATCTATGCATCCATCCATCCATCCATCCATCCATCTCTGTCTATCTATCTATCTATCTATCTATCCATCCATCCATCCATCCATCCATCCATCCATCCATCCATCTCTATGTCTATGTCTATGTCTATGTCTATGTCTATGTCTATCTCTATCTCTATCTCTATCTCTATCTATCTATCTATTTATCTATCCATCCATCCATCATCCATCCATCCATCCATCCATCCATCCATCTCTCCCTCTTTTTCTCTCTCCCGTATTTGTTTTTTTATATCTATCATTTATCCACACACCTATCTATCTATCTATCTATCTATCTATCTATCTATCTATCTATCATCTATCTATCCATCTATCAATCCATCCATCCATCCATCCATCCATCTCTATCTATCTATCTATCTATCTATCTATCTATCTATCTATCTATCCATCTCTATCATCTATCTATCTATCTGTCTGTCTGTCTGTCTGTGTCTCTCTCTCTCACACACACACACATTATCCTCTCTCTTTCATCTCTCTCTCTCTCACCTGTCTGTCTGTCTGTCTGCCTGCCCATCATTTATCATCCCTCCCTCCCTCCCTCCCTCTCTGTCTATCATTTTGTGCTTTCACAGAAGGTTCTCAATCCTGGCGATGGAAGTGAACCCATTTTCAGAGTTCACACAATACCATTTCACCCAGCCGGTTGGGCTACGCTCAGCCACAAACACACAAACAAACCAGGTTTAGAGGCTGGAGATGATAGGTCACCAGATCTTCCATCAAACTGCTCAAGCGTGTTGCATAAGCCAGCTTCGCCTGGATCACAAAGTTTTAATTTTGCACAAACCGGATCATGGAACCTTGCCTGGTTCAGTCCGGTCCTTGTCAAGGCCGCCTGATTTTTGAGCTTGCAATGCGGAAGACATTTTCTCTTGTTTGGGTCCCATTTCATCTTCCACAGATGTTAGGAGGATCACTCCCATCATCCTCGCCAGCATGGCATACCTCCCCCCCCCCGTAGTCAAGTGGGTTGAAAAAAGATGGGAGTTGTAGTCCACCCAAAGGCCTCTGATGGGAAGCCTTGCCTCTTGCAAATAACCTGGGGATGTAAGACACAGATTTTTAAAAAATCCGCAGCTGAAAAAGGAAATTGGATTTATGGAAAGATATCAGGGAGGCTCATTTTATGGATTTGGCATCGATCTGAAATTTTGCTTTCGCTGTGTGGGCAAACCGGCTGGTCTCAAGTTGGTTGCACGAAAGGGAAATATTATTTTATTTTTATTGTCGAATTCTGCCCATCTTCCTCAGCGGGAAGATAGGAAATAAATTATATATATAAATTATTTCTTTAAAAGGAGAATATTTGTTGCAACTCAGGCTTGAAAGGAGGGGTCCTTTGTGCTCTCTGAGCTTGGTTGAAGTTGGCCCTTCGTATTTTTTTCGTCTGCATTTATCTTCAATATTAATTGTGGGGAGGAAGATTAAAGGCTAAATCTTAAGGTTTGGTCAGTTTTAAGAGAAGATTGGACAACCATCTGTCTGAAATGGGAGAGGGTCTCTCACTTGAGCAGGGGGCTGGACTAGAAGACCTCCAAGGTCCCTTCCAGATTCTGTTATTCTATTATTCTGTTATTAATTGCAAAATATTTTTATAAGCAAAGTTGCTTTTAGAGGACAGGGAGAAAGGTTCCACCAACCAAGACAAAAATAGGGAATTTGCAAACATGGACCGGTAGAAGGGATATCTCTAGGGAGGTCAAAAAAGTCAAGATGGCGTCAACTTTACCTTAATTTTAAGAGATGGAATATTATGAGCTTTGCGGGGCCAGCTTGCTTCTCTTGGAAATTTAATCATGACTTTCATGTTCACAGCTAGTCCTCGACTTACAACAGTTCACTTAGTGACCGTTCAAAGTGACAACCGCCCTGAAAAAAGGGACTTACGCCCGTTTTTCACACTTACGACCGTTGCAGCATCCCCGCAGTCACGCGATCAAAATTCAGAGGCTTCGCCACTGGCTCGTATTTAACGACGGTCGCAGTGTCCCAGGGGAGTCACGTGATCCCATTTCGCGACCTTCCGACCAGCAAAGTCCACGGGGAAAGCCAGATTCACTTAACAACCGTGTGACTCACTTAACAAGCGTGTGACTCACAATGGCTCACATAACACTGGAGGCAAGAAAAGTCATAAAATGGGGGCAAACCGACTTAACCAATGTTTATTTTTTATTTTTTTATTTTATATCAAATTTATATACCGCCCTTCTCCCTAAGGACTCAGGGCGGTATACAGCCAAAGTAAAAACATAAACTACAAACATTAAAATACAATTAAAAGATATATAAATATTTGGCCCCATAATTAAAAGCAATGACAAAACAATTAAAAACATTTTAAAAAGTGTTAGGCCAGCCCGGCTTGCTGTAAAAAGAAAGTTTTAAGGGCACAGCGGAAGGCACCGAGGTCTTGGATTCTCCTTATCTCTGGGGGCAGCTGGTTCCAGAGGGTAGGTGCCCCCACAGAGAATGTTTCACTTAACAACATAAATGTTGGGCTCAATTGTGGTCGTAACTCGAGGACTGCCTGCATTTTAACTTGCTGAATTTTAGGGCTCTGAATCCTTGTGATTGGGGTCTGGCAATCGGTTTTAGTGATTTGTTGGCTTAGAAATATTGGGATTCTTATCCGGTTCTGGATGGGTGGATGGATGGATGGATGAATGAATGAATGAATGGACGAGGTGGAAGGGACCTTGGAGGTCTTCTAGTCCAGCCCCCAAACCTATACTCTTTCAGATAAGTGATTTGCTAGACTCTTCTTAAAAACTTCCAGTGTTGGAGAACCCACAATTTCTGGTGGCAAGCTGTTCCGCTGGTTAATTGTTCTCACCCTCAGGAAATTGCTCCTTAATTCCAGGTTGCTTCTCTCCTTGAGGTGTTTCCATCCATTGTTTCTTATCCTGCCCTTCAGGTGCTTTGTAAAATAAATTGCCCCCTTCCTCTTTGAGGAAGCCCCTCAAATACTGGAATAATGCTGTCATCTCGCCCCTAATTCTTCTTTTCTTTAGACTGGCCAACCCCAAATCCGGCAACCGTTCCTCGTACGTTTTAGTCTCCAGGCTTTTGATAGCTGATAATAGATGATAGACTATTTTGTTTTTCTTTTAAAGGAAGCCACTTTTACAAACCTGAGTTATATGTTGGTTTCTGGCGACACCCAGAGAGTCGCTTTGCACAGTGACAAAGGCGAGGTATAAATTTAAGAAATGAAATAAGGAAATAAACACTTGGAGTGCATTCAGGAAAGGAGCATGAAATTTGGCTGTTTTTTAAGCGTGTCGTTCATGAGCCGTCTTGTTTTCGCTCATCTCACATTCCTTGTTTCTCTTTGATTGATTTCCTTTGCCTTTATTATTTGAAATAATAGTAATTGTTATTTGAAGTAGTAATAATTTGAAATATTAAGAATTATTAGTTGAAATAAGAATTTGAATTATTTTAAATAATAAGAATTATTAGCTGAAATAAGAATTTGAATTATTTAAAATAGTAATAATTTGAAATAATAAGAATTATTAGTTGAAATAAGAATTATTAGTTGAAATAAGAATTTGAATTATTCGAAATAATAAGAGTTATTATTCGAAATAATAAGAATAATTAGTTAAAATAATAATTATTAGTTGAAATAACAATAAATATTATTTCAAATATTAATTATTATTTCAAATAATAATTATTTGATATAATAATAATTATTACTATTTAATATAATAATTATTATTTCAAATAATAAGAATTATTTGAAAGACTTATTTGAAAAAATATTATTATTATTTGAAATAGTAAAGGCAGGATACAAACAATTGAAGGCGCTGAACATATCTGATACACCTTCCTCCTATTTTCCCCAACAACAACAACAACCCTGTGAGGTGGGAGGGGCTGAGAGAGAGTGGGGGGTGTGTGAGATGGACCCAAAGTCACCCAGGCGGCTTTCATGGCAAGGGCAGAATTAGAACTCGCTACCTCCTGATGATTGGCCCCAAATCATCCCGTATATTAAGGGCTCCCTGAACAGGCTATGATGCTTAATAAAGGAACAAAGGAGAAGAAAAAAAATAGGACAATGACCACAATCGAGGCCAAAATTCCGTTGCTAAGCGAGACATACGTTAAGTGAGCTTTGCCCCATTTTGCGGCCTTTCTTACCACAGTTGTTAAGTGAATCATTCCAATTGTTAAGTTAGCACACAGTCATTAAGTGAATCCATCTTCTCATAGCTTGTCAGAAGGTCACAAAAGGAGATTACATGACCCCGGGACGCTACCACCGTCATAAATACGAGTCAGTGGCCAAACGTCTGAATTTTGATCAAGCGTGACCACGGAGAGGCTGTAACGGTCGTAAGTGTGAACAACGGACAGAAGTCACTTTTTTCAGTGCCATTCTCGTTTTGAACGGTCGCTAAATGAAATGTTGTAAATTGAGGACTCCCTATATTGCTACATATCGGAGAGTTCTGTCCGGATTTGGCATTTTTGAGGGATGACCCCCATCTCCAGGCTGTAGGTTCCTTAAGGATAATGTTGCAGTCCTCACCTTATGACTACAATAGAACCCCAAATTTCCGTTGCTAAGCGAGGCCATAATGTTAAGTGAGTTTTATGATTTTAGGGTCTTTCTGCCGCAGTTGTTAAGCGGCAAAAGTTGTTCGGCTGTTGTTTAATGTGCGTGGCTTGTGTCTCTGTGTGACGTGCCTGAGAACACAACATTCTGACGATGCCGTTGCGGCGGCCATTTTGACTTGTTCAACCCCTATTCTCTGGAGACGCAGCATCGCCACAGATATTATGACCCCCCTGAGGATGCCGGTGTGTTTTGGCGTTGTGGTGATTGGGACACACAACAAAAGCCCCCGTTTTTCCTCTGGCCAAGACACACAAAAACTCTGCAATTCTGGGGTATCTTGTGTAATTGCAATTCTATTGTTGATGTCACAGGTCGTCCTCGACTTATGACTGCAATTCCAACCAGAATTTCAATGCCTAAGCCAAGGCGGTTGTTAAGTGAGTCACACCCGATTTTATGAGCATGGATGTTAAGCGAATCACACACGGTTGTTAAACGAATCCAGATTTCCCCATTGACTCTGGGAAGGTCAGAAATAGTGATCGCATCCGGGAAGCTGCGACCGTAAAGGCAGGCCGGTTGCCATGCACCCAAATTTTATTCAAGGCTGCGACAGTCATAAGTGGAAGGAACAGGTTTAAAGTCACTTTTTTTTTCAGTGTCCTGACTTCAGATGATCGCTAAACAGGTGGTCTTAAATTGAGGACTATCTGAAATTCAATATTATGAACAAGAATTCGTATCTAGATGAAGTTTGGCGAGAAGAAGCAATACATGATAAGCTGCTTCCTCTGGAAATATCAGCAATTTTGCAGAATAATAGAGTTGGAAGGGACATTTGAGGTCATCTAGTCCAACCCCCTAGAGGAGATCCTATACCATTTCAGACAAACAGTTGTCCAATCTCTTCTTATAAACCTTCAGTGATGGAGCACCCACAATTTCCATGGGGGGAAACCAGGGTGAGCTCGCTGGATCTTTTTGGGGAGAAAATGACGTCGCTTTGTCCGAAAAGCATTTGAAAGGGGCAGAAATGAAATTGTGTGAGTGTGGGAAACTTTCAGTCGCAATTTGCAATTTTGTGTTGCTTTAGGGAATTTTTGCAGTGCTCCTTAAGTTTGACAGCTTTAAAGATGGGGGGACTTCAACTCCCAGAATTCCCCAGCCAGCAACGCTGGGGAATTCTGGGAGTTGAAGTCCACCCATCTTTAAAATTGCCACGTTGAGATACCTTACTCTAAGCTACGGATGGACACAATGGCAATACACAATTGTTACAAACGCCAAAGATTCTTGAAGGATGAGTGGGTGGCTTGAAAAACACAAAGTATAGAAATTTGAATAAAGATAAAGATAAAATCAGGGTGTGATGCAACGTCCCACATAGCTCTGTGCTCTTTCTCTCTTCCAGCACCTTAATGAGTGCATCTCCTTGCCTAGTCCATACAATGAACGAGTTTGCAAGAAGAAAACTTTGACGACTTGGTGTGTGGGGGGCACAACATTAGGGGGTGCATATCCGGGCATTCAGAACAGCCCCCCCCCCCCCATTTGACTGGCTTTCAACAAACATTTGTTTGAAATACTTTAGAGACTCCTGCTTGCTTTGTTATTATTTTTTTAACCTTTGTGAGTTTTCATATTGATTGCACGATGCGCCTCACCCAATGCGTCACTCAGAGAAGCCATTTTAGGGATGCTCTGATCCTTTGCGTCTTGAATTTTGTGGCCATCATTTGTGAAAATCCGTCGAGCAGAACGAGAAAGTCCTGAAATCTCTTTTTCAAAGGATTTTCTTCCTCTTTCTGTGTTTTTTTTTTCTTTCCTTCTTTCCTGCAATTTTTGGACACACGAGCTGAAGCGTCGTCCTCCTGTTCTGTGTATGGCACTGGTAGAATTCACTGTGAAAACACTCGATCAGTGAATTACAAAGGGCCATAAACGGAGCAGCGAAAGAACCACGGGGGCGTCTGGCCCACCTCCTTTTCCGTCGGGAATCGGTGGACAAACGTGGCGTTACGAGCAAGGATGCGATGGTTGTGGGCGTAAAGAAGCCGCCTTATCTGGCTCGGCGCGATCATCTCTCGGAGGCTGTTCACACAATCCTACAACAATGTTGTGATGATGTTGTGGGACAAGGCACGAAGGCCACACAAGCAGCTGAGGGTACAAACTGCCCTTTAACGCCCCAAATTTCCTCTCAAACACTTCCACATTCTTGGTGAGTCCCAGAGCAAAGACACACACACACACACAGTCAGCAAAACAAAAGAATAGGGAAATGAGTCCACGAAGCAAGGACGAAGCAATGTGTCCACGAAGCAAGGAAGAAGGCAAGCAGTCTGGCAAACACCAGACGTCTGCAACGGCACACAAAACTCCACTAATTCAGTGTTTGTTCCTGACAAACGCCCCTTCTCACAGCACCTCCTTAAATCTCAATCCCCAGGTATGCCTTGTGAAGAGGGGCGAGGCGCTCTCCTTCTGAGTCATCGGGTCGGCCTGCGCTGTTCCTGCCTTCTCTCCACTCTCCATGCTCAGGGATTAGGAGGGAAGGTTCTGGTTCATCACCTGAGCTCCGTTGCTCCTCATGTCCACTGCTTGCGCTCTCTCGTTCCTCCCTGCTAACAAGCCATCCCAATCCTGAGGGACCCTGGGCTGCCTCATCCTGCTCCTCCCCACATTACTCCGAAGCCAACGAAGCCGCCCCCTCGATCTCCGTTGGCTCCAGCTCCGGCTCATCCTATTCTGCAGATTCAGGCTCCGACAGGGGCATGACAAATATCTTTGCAATCCTGCCAGGAGTATTGGTACAGGTAGTCTTCGACTTGCAACCACAAAGGAGCCTAACATTTCTTGTTGCTAAGTGAGATGTTGTTTGAGTTTTGCCTCATTTTTCAACCTGTCTCGCCACAGCTGCGAAGTGACTCGCTGCAGTTCTTAAACTTGTAATACGGTCATTAAATGAATCTGGCTTCCTCATTGACTTGGCTGGTCTGACGGTCTCAAAAGGGGAACGTGTGACCCTGGGACACTGCAACCGTCATAAATAAATCCCTGGGAATTTTGATGACATGACCACAGTCATGCTGCAAAGGTCCTAAGTATGAAAAACAGTCACCAGTCACTTCACTCATTTCAGTGGCGTTGTAAATTTGAATTGTCACTAAGCGAATGGTTGTAAGTTGAGGACTACCTGTATTCATTTATTTATCTATCAAGGGTATTTGAACAAAAGAAGAAAACAGAAGGGAAAAAATGTCGGCCTTCCAACAGCGAAGCCATTTCCCCAAATCCTAAAGTTTTGTGTGAATGCGTGTGACTTCCAAACCCCGGGGGGGGGGGGCGGCTATTTAGGGGAGGGTCCAACAACGGCGCAAGACCTTGGCTTGGCCCTTTTTGGCACTAGCACATTTTTGCTGTTCTCTGTATACGCCGAGCAATTATGTGTAGTGCCAATATGGGAGAAGTCAGAGACGGCAACGATTTTTCTCGTCTCCCGGAGAGGCAAGGATGCAATTTAGACAACACGGTGTTCCTTCTGGGTAGGAGTGGTGCGGTGGCCTAGACGTGGAGCTCTGGCCTCACAATCAGGAGGTTGTGAGTTTGATCCTAGGTAGAGACAGATATTTATCTCTGTCTGGGCACAATGAAAATATATCTGCCGAACAAAACTCCGCATTGGCGACCAAGAAGGGCATCCGGGCATTAAAACACTCTGCTAGCTCCATTCATTAGCTCAGACTTCACCCCGCAAGGGATTATGGGGTCGTTAAATGATGATGATGAGTGTTCTTTGTGGGTCCAAATAGCACAACTTTTGTCTCTGTCGGGGCGCCTTTTAATCATGGTTTGTGTGGTTTTTCTCCTCTGTGTCACGTCTCATTCGGGCTGCAGATTCAGCTCTTTGGATGGGAAACCATTTTGAATCATATTTTGAAGGACAGGCTGGTCTCGGAGTATGAAGGTTGTTTGGTTGACGGGATGGATGGATTCTGATAAATCAAGGAACATTGTTTATTCACTTGTTTTTATTCATTTCTTAAACTTGCAAGATGCCCATCATGTCAGAAGTGACTTTAGGCAGCTTACTGGCATTCGATTAAAATGCAGCATAAAACATTTAAAACAGTCAATTTAAAATTGGATTAAAATAGGATTTTGCCATTCTGGGCAAAATGCTGACAGTTAATAGGAGATGAACTTTAAAACACCAAAGCTAATTCATAGATGTTAGGTCTATAGATGTTGGAGAGATTAAAACCAGCAGCAAGAAAAATCACATATATGTTGCCATTCCAACATATTGCAAAGGGCCTCGTCGGCAAAGAGAGGCTTAATAGAACCTCCATAATCAAGAGCAGTGTGCCTTAATATGAGAATTGTACTTTGGGGATGTTAGAAAAGACAGGCCAACATCTGAGCGCTGTATTGGCTGGGCTTTTGAGCACTTTTCATAGGATGGTGTTTCTTAACCTCCGCCATTTTAAGATGGGTGGACTTCAACACCCAGGATTCCCCAGCCAGTATGGCAGGCTGGGGAATTCTGGGAATTGAAGTCCACCCATCTTAAAGCATGCTGGTTTAGGAATTCTGAGAGTTGAGGTCCATTTATCTTGAAGCATGCTAGTTGAGGAATTCTGGGAATTGAAGTCCACCCATCTTGAAGCATGCTGGCTGAGGAATTCTGGGAGTTGAAGTCCACCCATCTTAAAGCATGCTGGCTGAGGAATTCTGGGAGTTGAGACCCACCCATCTTGAAGTAGGTGAACTGGGGAATTCTGGGAGTTGAAGTTCACACATCTTAAAATGGCTGACATTAAGAAACCCCACTCTTGTGTAAATGGGTTTGTTGTTGTGACCCAACAGTAAGACAAAATCTCCTGCCTGTTTTTGATCTGCCTCCAACTTTTCCACTAGGATTTTAAGCAGTATGTTTAACTGGGCAAAGTTTAATAAATAAAAAAGTTTATTTATCAAGCCAGTTTCACTAACTTAGCAATTGCAGTGACTCACTTAGCAATGGTGGCCAGAAAGATTGAAAAACGAGGCAAAACCCCATTTAACAACTGTCCCACTTAGCAACCGAAATTTGGGGCTCGGTTGTGGTCGTAAGCTGAGGACTGCAGCCGTGCTTGGTCAATCCATTCCTTGAATGACGTCATCAAAATATTTATAGCCGGTTGCAAATGATACAGCTGGATTGGGATGTTTTAAAAATGCAACTCTGGCTTTTTTTAAAAAAAAGACATTAGAAATTTAATGCCGAAGCAGTTTGGATGGCACATTTAAAAAAAACAACATGCATTTGTTATTATTTTATAATTGAATATCGTTCTTTAAAATTGCAGAGTACTTGTAATGTTGCAACAAAATATTTATGAACTGAATGTTAATCAATTGTTCAGCTGAATCGAACGAATTAACCGTGGTAGTGAATTAAGCTATTTTTCTGAGATTGTGTAAAAAAGGGCACTCACCAAGGCTGAGTCTGCAAAACATCGTCATCTTCTTTCTGGGCAACTGAACGGAGCTGAGTGTTTACTGGCCAGATGCCCTTCCTGTCACCAGTGCGGAGTTTTGTTCAGCAGATACATTCCCACTGTGCCCAGAGAGAGAAATATCTGCCTCTACCTAGGATTGAACTCACAACCTCCTGATTGTGAAGCGAGAGCTCCACTTCTAGGCCGCCGCACCACTCCTGAGATTGCAAAACATACACAGTCAAAAAAAGTAACCTAGTTTAAAATTGATCCCTCTTAGCTTGTATGGCAGTCTAGTCTTCAACCAAGCTTAGCGTTAAATGTAAAAAATTGTTGGATGGTACAGTTGACAAATATAGTAAATAGTCATAGAATCATCATCCATCAATCAAAAAAGTTCACATTTTATATGCGGCTCAAAAGAGAGATTGCAAAAATTATACAGGTGGTCCTTGACTTACAAGAGTTCATTTAGTGACCGGTCAAAGTTACAAAGGCACGAAAAAAAGTGACTTGGGGCTGTTTTTCACACTTACGACCATCGCAGCATCCGACGGGTTTGTCACATGATGAAAATTCAGACGCTTGGCACCTGACTCATAGTTATGACGATTGCAGTGTCCCCTTTTGCGACCCACCTACCTACGCAGAGATTCGCTTAACAAGCATGGCAAAAGAGTTGGATGTGACTCACTTAACAACTGTCTTACTTAACGATGAAAATTCTGCTCCTAGTACGTGAAACCGGGAAGAATACAGGATTTTGTGTGAAAGGAGTTGCTCCGGATTAGAATAATTTCTAATGGTAGTCCCAGTTGAGAATCATTTAAATAGGAGCCAGCCGTGTACGGCAGCTGCCAAAAAAGCCGACACAGTTCTGGGCTGCGTCAACAGAGGGATAGAATCAGGATCACGTGAAGTGTTGATACCACTTTATAATTCCTTGGTAAGGCCACACTTGGAATCCTGCATCCAGTTTTGGTCGCCACGATGTAAAAAAGATGTGGAGACTCTAGAAAGAGTGCAGAGAAGAGCAACAGAGAGGATTAGGGGACTGGAGGTTAAAACATATGAAGAACGGTTGCAGGAACTGGGTAGGTCTAGTTTGATGGAAAAAAGGTTTAGGGGAGACATGATAGCAGCCTTCCAATATCTCAGGGGCTGCCCCAAAGAAGAGGGAGTCAAGCTATTCTCCAAAGCACCTGAAGGCAGGACAAGAGGCAATGGGTGGAAACTAATCAAGGAAAGAAGCAACCTAGAACTAAGGAGAAATTTCCTGATAGTGAGAACAATTAACCAGTGGAACTCCTTGCCTCCAGAAAGTTGTAAATGCTGCAACACTGGAGAAGGAAGAGGTTGGACAACCATTCATCTGAAGTGGTGTAGGGTTTCCTGCCTAGGCAGGGGGTTGGACTAGATGACCTCCAAGGTTCCTACCGACTCGGTTATTCTGTTATTCTGCAATTCTGAGTTTCTGTTGCTTTTGCATCCCAAAACTAGGTGGCTTCCTTGAATTCTTTCGGTGAGAGAGTATGTTTATTTATTTATAGGACGCTAAAAGCATCCTGCGAATCCATTATTGGCGTGCCTTACGGTAAAATATCAAATATCAAAACACGATAATGCTCGGCTTGCAACGGCTGGAACATTGCAAGCCAAATGCGAGGAACTGAGCACTTAAATTGCCATTTTTAGGAGAGCATCAAAGCCAGCCACGATTCCACTTCCTCCTTGATAGATGCTTTTATTCATTCAGTTTTATCTCCTCTGGAAGCAGAGACTCCTGTACGGGTAGTCCTTGACTTACGACCAGAATTGAACCCCAAATTTCTGTTGTTAAGCGAGACATTTGTGAAGCGGGTTTTGCCCCATTTTACGACCTTCCTTGCCACGGTTGTTAAGTGAATCCCTGCAGCGGATAAGTTAATCACACAGTTATGAAGTGACTCTGGCTTCTCCGTTGATTTTGCTTTGTCAAAAAGTTGAAAAGGGGGAATCACGGCGACGGTCGTAAGTGTGAATCAGCTGCCAAACGTCCGAATTTGAATCACGTGATCATTGGGCAAAGGCCGTAAGTGTGAAAAATGGTGGTAAGTCTCTTTTTTCGGTGCCGCTGTCACTGTGAACGGTCACTAAATGAACTGCAGAGGTGGTCCTCGACTTACAACGGTTTGCCTAGTGATGTTCGAAGTTACAGTGGCACCAAAAAAAGGGGACTTATGACTGATGCCCGTTTTTCACACTTACGACCATTGCAGCATCTCTGTGGTCAAGTGGTTCATAGTTATGACTGTTGCACATTTTACGACCTTCTGACAAACAAGGTCCAGGGGCAAGCCAGATTCGCTTAATAATCATGTAACTCACTTAACGACTGCAGTGCTCCACTTAACAACCATGGCAAGAAAGGTCATAAAATGGGGCATTATTCACATAACAACTGTCTTGCTTAACAGCAGAAATTTTGGGCTCAATTTTGGTCGTAAGTCGAGAACTACCTGTGGTTTGCTAAAGTTTTTATCTGAAAGAGAGACAGAAAGAGGAGAATAATCTTTTCTTCTCAATTTAGCCTTCAGCGGTGGATTTTTGTGTGTTTCCCATTCAAGTTTCAACAAGTCCCGAAGCTGTTTTATCTTTTCAAAATCAGCTAAGGTTGACTAGGATATACTGCTTGCAAGGTTGCCCCCACCCCAATTCCCTCGGGGGGGGGGGTGGAGAGAAGGGAAAACCACCCAGTCTGACATTGGCTGCGTTCAGACAACACACTTAGGCTGCCCAGAGGAAAAATCTACCAGATGTATTTGCACCAATGATAATCAATTTGGGTCTCAGTTCGTTTGATTGAAGCTTAGCCAGTTAATCTGGCGATTGGCCCGCTGAGCCGACCCCGGAAATGGGTTAATTCAGGAACCACGTGGTTTATTTATTTATTTATTGGTTCGATTTATAGGCCGCCCTTCTCCGAAGACTCAGGGCGGCTTACAATGCATTAAGCAATAGCCTTCATACTTTTGTATATACCTGCTTAGTAGGGCTTTCGGCCCCCCCTAGGCAGTGTTTTTTTTTTTTTAATACAAAGTCAGCTTATTGCCCCCACAATCCTGGTCCTCATTTTACCTTCCTCGAAAGGATGGAAGGCTGAGTCAACCTTGAGCCTGGTGAGATTCGAACTTGCAGTAATTGCAGGCAGCTGGTGCTACTTAACAGCGCTTTAGTCTGCTGCACCACCAAGGTTGTGTGAGGATGGCCAGGATCTGAATTATTAGGTGATTTCGGTGCCTTTTAGGAACCTGCTTGGGATCAGATTGGGCTGAATATTGTGTCTCCTGAAAAATGCAACGTTTTGTATTGCTTGGGATTTTGAGGAAAAGTCAGAAATAAATTTATTGTATTTTTTTTTTTTTAAATCCTTCTCGGTTGTCCTTCCCTCCAATTCCATCTCGATGCAATTTGTAATTTCCATGCAAAAGAGGGGATCAGCCTCCTTCTAACAATCCAAATTTTCTGTAACAGCTTTCCCCCCCCCCAAGAAACTGCAAACCTGAGATGACTTAATGGAAGCAGGGATGGATTCCAGACGTGCCCAGGAGCTTTCTGGTGGTTTCAGGAGATGAAAAGGAGAAGGAGCATCTTTTGAGAACATCCTTCATCCTCCTCCCCCCCTACTCCGCCCCCCACTTCTATCTCTAAAAATAAGGAATGATTTAATTTTCCTCAATTGATTCTGCATTGTGAAATGTAGGTATAATCTCCACATTTTTCTGGATCAAAGCAAAATCAGCCATGCTTTAATTTTTATGGGTATGCCCTGAGCTAGGACAGAAAGAAAAGAAGACAAAGAAAGGGGGGGGAGGGAGAGAGAGAGAGAAAGAGACAGACAGACAGACAGAGAAGATGGAAGGCAGAAAGAAAAAAGAAGGAAGGAAGGGAGAGAGAGAGAGAGAAAGAAAGAGAAAGGAAGGAAGGAAAGAAAGAAAGCAAAAGAAAGAAAAGAGAAGAAAGGAGAATGAAATGGAGAGAAAGGAAGGAAGGGGGAAAGGAGGAAGTAGAAATAAATAAATAAGAACGAAAGAAGGAAGGAAGGAAGGAGTGAGTAGAAAGAGAAAAAGAAAAAGGAAGGAAGAAAGAAAAAAAAGGAAGGGATGGAAATAAGGAGGGAGGAAGTGGAAAGAAAGAAAAAAGAAAGGAAGGAAGGAGTAGAAAGAAAAAGAAAGAGAAAGAAAGAAAGAAAAAAGAAAAAAAAAGGAAGGAAGGAAAAAGAAAGGAAGGGAGGAAGTGGAAAGAAAGAAAGAAAGGGAAAAAGAGCAAGAGAAAGAAAAAAGAAAGAAGAAAAAGAATGAAGAAAAAGAAGAAAGAAAGAAAGAAAAAAAGAAAGAAAGAAAGAAAGAAAGAAAGAAAGAAAGAGAAAAAAGAAAGAAAGAAAAAGAAAAAAGGAGGGAGGGAAAAAAGAAAGGGAGGGAGGAAGTGGAAAGAAAGAAAAAAGAAAGAAGGAAAAAGAGAAAGAAAGAAAGAGAAAGAAAAAAAGAAAAAAAAGAAAGAAAAAAGAAGGAAGGGAAAAAGAAAGGAAGGGAGGAAGTGGAAAGAAAGAAAGGGAAAAAGAGCGAGAGAAAGAGAAAGAAAGAAAAAAGAAAGAAGGAAAAAGAAAGAAGAAAGAAAGAAAGAAAGAAAGAAAGAAAGAAAGAAAGACGCAAATATTAAACAGGTATGCAGCAGGAAGAAAGGTAGTTTAATGTTAATTTTAGGGTTCCCCCCACCCCACCCTGCTCCAGAGAAGGAAGGGGAATCAGGATCTGAAAAGGAAATAAACGTTTCAAGGAAAATAAACCAACATGGGTTTGCGGGGTGGGGAGGGAATGAGAGGAAAAATAACCCCGGGCACGGAGCCATCCTGGATGCTGAAGGAGGAGGCCGAGCGAGAGGAAAACGAGGCCCTTTTACAATCTTTTCTGCAACCTGCCATCCGAAAACACCTGAATTAGCCCCTTGTTTTCTTGTTTTCGTGATCACAACACTGCCGGAGTGGAATTTGCCCTGCGCCGGCATCCCCAAGCGGCCTGGCAGGTAACAGACCGAGAGAGGTGTGCCATTGTGGTGCCTTCTGACGCAGCTGGGACCCGGGGAAATCTAGCGGTGTCCGTCCTAACCCGATAAACGGAGCCCTTTGTGGTGCACCCAAATGGGAAAATCACCCCAGGAAAGAGGAAAAAAATTGGGATTAATTGCATTTTTCCCAGTTCCTTTTTTCCGTTTTGGGAATCGGAGGTGGTTTCCTTCCGTCCCTCGGCGGCAATTTGCTGACTTCACTGACATTAACTGCAAGTCAATGTCTCAAATTGCGGCCGTTCATTTAGTGACCGTTTGAAGTTACAACGGCGCTGAATTAAAAACGTGACTGAAGACCACTTTTTACACTTTCACACTTACACAGCCAGCATCCCCCGCGGTCAGGGGATCGAAATTTGGATGCTTCACATCTGACTCGTATTTATGACGGTTGCAGTGTCCCGGGGTCATGTGATTTCCTTTTGTGACTTTCTGACGAACAAAGTCAACGGGGAAGCCAGATTCGCAGGGTTACTAACTTAACCAGTGCAAGGATTCCCTTAGCCACTGTGGCAAGAAATGTCCTCAAATGGGGCAAAACTCACTGAGCAAATGTCTCGCTTAGCAACAGAAATTTTGGGCTCAGTTATGGTTGTAAATCGAGGACTATCTGTAGAAGAGAAGAGAAGAGAACAATGAATACAACAAAAGAGAACAGAATAGAACAATGAATAAAACAGAACAATGAGTAGAACAGAACAGAATGAATACAACAGAACAGAAAAGAACAAAATAGAAGATAACAATGAACAGAACAGAACAAAACAGAACAGAACAATGAATAGAACACAATGGAGAAGAACAATTAATAGAACAGAACAGCACAATGAACAGAACAATGAATATAATAGAACAGAACAATGAATAGAACAGAAAGAATAATAAATAAAACAGAATAGAACAGAACAATGAATATAATAGAACAGAACAATGAATAGAATACACACACAGAACAGCAAAATAGAACAATGAATAGAACAGAGAATAATAAATAGAACAGAATAGAACAGAACAATGAATATAATAGAATAGAACAGAACAATGAATACAACAGAACAGAACAGAACAATGAATAGAACAGAAAGAATAATAAATAGAACAGAATAGAACAGAACAATGAATATAATAGAACAGAACAGAATATGAATACAACAGAACAGAACAGAATGGAACAATGAATAGAACAGAAAGAATAATAAATAGAACAGAATAGAACAGAACAATGAATATAATAGAACAGAACAGAACAATGAATACAACAGAACAGAACAGAATGGAACAATGAATAGAACAGAAAGAATAATAAATAGAACAGAATAGAACAGAACAATGAATAGAGTAGAACAGAATAGAAGCCAGATTCACTTAACAACTATGTAACTAACTTAACAACTGCAGCGATTCACTTCCCAACCGTCTCGCTTAGCGACGGAAATTTTACGACCCCCGGTGGGTCGTCACTTGAGGACAAGCTGTGCTTGGTTTTCTCCATGTGTGTTTTAAAGTCAGGGCGGGTAAAATATGAACCCAGCCAAGGGGTGGGTGGGTCTTTTTCGGCTTTCATGCTGCCCCCCCAGTCAGCGTCTGGCCGTGTCTTGACACATCTGTCAGGTCATCAAGCCAAGAGGGGTTTTTGAGGAGGGGTCAGAAGCTAAAAGCCTGGGGCCCAAATCTGGCCATCTCCCCAAAGCTGAACAACAGGAGCATGGGCCTCGTGATTTTGGAGGCAGCCTGCTTTGAGGTAGCTCTGTGTGTGTGTCTTTTTTTTAAAAAAATTGATTTTATTTTATTCAGAAAGACAAAATACCAAATCCAAAAAAACTCCCCCTAAAAATTAAGAAGCAAAAAAGCAAGCCAAAATTATGCATAATACAAAATATGTAATATAATACAAAATATATAATATAGTAAAAAGTACATAATAGAAAATACATAATACAAAATATATATTTTTATATATAATATATATAATACTGAAAAAAAGTCACTCATCACCGTTTTTCG
The DNA here is from genome assembly GCF_029531705.1 of Pantherophis guttatus. Next base: position 5,999,294 of record NW_026843855.1, on the reverse strand, counting down.
CACTCAGGACCATTGCAGCCTCCCTTGATCAGGCGTTCAAAATTCAGACGCTTGCAAATTCATATTTATGACGGTTGCTGGGATCATACGATCCCCCTTTTGCGACCTTCTGACGAGCAAAGTCAATCGGGAAGCCAGATTCACTTAACAACCGTGTTACTGACTTAACAACTAAAATGATTCGTTTAACAACTGTGGCAAGAAAGATTGTAAAAATGGGACGAAACTCACTTAACAAACGTCTCACTTAGCAACAGAAATATTGGGCTCAATTGTGGTCGTAAACCGAGGACTACCTCTATAAACATCATCTATTTATCAAAATACAGATAGTCTTCAATTTACGACCACAAGTGAGCCCCAAATTTCCATTACTAAGCGAGACATTTGTTAAATCTCTATAAATTTTGATCAATCAATCAATCAATCAATCAATCAATTTTTCCCTGTTTTATGACTTTTCTTGCCACCGTTGTTAAGCAAATCACTGCAGTTGTTAAGCGAGTCACACGGCTGTTAAGTGAATCTGGCTTCCCCATTGACTTTGCTCATCAGCAGGCCGCATAAGGGGGATCGTACGATCCCAGCAACCGTCATAAATACGAATTTCCAAGCGTCTGAATTTTGACCACAGGGAGGCTGCAACGGTCCCGAGTGCGAAAAACGGTGATGAGTGACTTTTTTTCAGTGCCATTGTAACTCCGAACGGTCACTAAACAAACCGTTGTTAGCAACACCTGTATCTTCGTTTGGCTCCTTAATAATAAAACTTTCCCTTACAATTTTGATTAGGCACTTTCCAATGAAAAAGTATGTGTTTGTGTGTGTTTGTGTGTATTTGTGTGTGCAAGCACCGGTCTCTTCCACATCGAACAGGTAGTCCTCGACTTACAACCACAACGGAGCCCAAATTTTCTGTGTCTAAGCGAGACATCCATTCAGTAAGTTTTGCCCTATTTTTTTGCCACGGTTGTTAAGCGAATCACCACAGTTGTTAAATTAGTCCCCCGGTTGTTAAGGGAATCTCGTTTCCTGTTGACTTTTCTCAGAAGGTCGCAAAAGGGGTTCAGGGATACTGAATAAGGTCATAAATGTGAGTCCGTTGCCAACCACCCGCATGTAAATCACGTGACCGTGGGGGATGCCGCAACAGTCGTAAGTCTGAAAAATGGCCAAATAAGTCATGTTTTTCAGCGTTGTCACTTCGAACGGTCGCTAAGTGTAACCGTCGTAATTCGAGAACTTCTGTACAACCAATATCATGTGTGTGTTTTCTCTCCATTTCAGATCAGGCGTTTTATTCCCGTTCTGGTGCCACGCGACGCCATCCGGAACAGATGAAGCTACTGACCTTCGGCCGAGGGGAGTCGATGGTCTCTCCCTCTTGCTGTCTTTGGCAATGGTAGAACTCACACTGGTGAGCTATCTGGTTCCGGTGGTTCTAGACTTGCCAACTACCGCCTGGGGGCTTAGCCACTGCTTTCTCCCTTTCCCTCCGGACCACCAAGGGGTTGATGGTCAAGCTTCAAGGATGACCGAAGAGCCAACCGGCATCTCACCTCCTGGGTCAGTGGCTGGAGCAGGTACAGCCAGATGTGGAAACAAAATCATTTCTCTACCTGGTCAAAAGTCACAGAGCGACTGCCGCCGCATCTTCCTGGGTTGTCCGGCTGGCTTCGGAAGAAGAAAATTCTCTCTATGACAAAACTGCCATCTGTCAGAAATGGTGTAGCGCCGTGATGGCGAACCTGTGGTACGGATGCCGCAGGTGGCACGCGGAGCCGTATCTGTGGGCATTGCCCTAGCTCAGCTCCAGTATGCATGTGAGCGCCAGCCACCTGATTTTCGGCCCTTCCGGGCCCACCGGAAATCAGGAAACAGGCTGTTTCCAGCCTCCAGAGGGCCTTCGGAGGGATGGGGAAGGCAGTTTTCACCCTCCCCAGGCTCCTAGAAAGCCTCTGGAGCCTGGGGAGGGCGAAAAACGGGCCTACCGGGCCCATTGTGCCAAAAACGTGGGGAGCGTGGGGGGTTACACATGTGCGGGGGGGACGGGCGCAATCGAATTATGGGAGTTGAAGTCCCCCACCTTAAAATGGCCGCACACCTTTCCAGGTAAACCGACAGTCGACTCCGAGTTTCCCCATTGACTTCGCTGGTCTGAAATTCGCAAAAGGGGATCATGTGACACCCCCCCCCCCAGGGACACCATGACCGTCATAAATCCGAGTCAGCGTTGAAGTGTCTGAATTTTTATCATAGGGATGCTTGCAATGGTCATAACTGGGAAAAGCGGTCCTTCAAACTGGAATCCAGCAAAGAAAACTACGTTTTCCAAGCGCCCAGCCAGGTTTTTACCTCAGGAATGTTGGTTTTGTGAAACCAAGAATACTTCGCTCCTTTTGGACATAAAGGTAGTCCTCGATTTACGACACAACTGAGTGCAAAAATTGTGTTGCTAGGCGAGAGAGTGGTTAAGTGGGGGTTTGACTCATTTTACGACCTTTATGTCACAGTTGTTAAGTGAATCCCTGCTGTGATTTAGTCACACGGTTCTTAAGTGAATCTGCTTTGAGTTTGCTTATCCGAAGGTCACAAAACGGGATCACATGATCCCCGGGACACTGCAACTGTCATAAGTACATGCCAGTTTCCAAGCTTCTGAATTTTGATCATGTGACCACGGGGAGGCCGCAACGGTCGTAAGGGGGAAACAAAAGCCGTCACAAGTCCCTTTTTTCAGTGCCGTGGTAACTTCAAACGGTCACTAAACGAACGGTTGTAAGTCGGGGAAATACCTTGGAAGGAAGCCGAGGGGGGAAAGCGGAGGGCTGAATTATGGAGGGTGGGAGGTCCTGGACGCCCCCCAGGCTGTCCTGCGGGATGAAAAACCGGAACGGTGCATACAAGGACCTCCTGCTGTTTGAACATCTGTCAGTCTTTGGAAATCAAAAGCCAGAAAACAATTGTGGCTCTTGTTACATCATGTTCGTAATGGAGGGGGGGGGGGGGGGGGGGGGGGTGGGGGGGCTTCTGTTCTTTGATCAGAGTCAGCCGAGACCCTCCCGGCGACTTGGGAAGCTGCTTCTGTCTTTACATGGAGTCCTCGACTTACAACACTTTGTTTAGTGGCTGTTCAGTATCGAAAAAAGTGGCTTATGGCCGTTTTTCACACTTACGACCGTCGCAGCCTCTCCTTGGTCACATGATCCAAATTCAGACATTTGGCAAACTGACTCGTGTTTGTGACGGTTGCAGTGTCCCCGGGGGAGTCGTGCAATCAGCTTTTGCGACCTTCTGACTTTCCTTTCTTCTTCCTTTTCCTTCTTCTTTCTTTGCTTCCTTCCTTCCTTTCATCTATCCATTGTTTCTCTGTCTACTTTCTCTCTTTCTCACCGTCCTCTCCTTCCTTCCTTCCTTCCATCCATCCATCATCCATCCACCCCTTCTTCCTCTCTCCTTCCTTCCTCCCTCCCTTCCTCCCTCCTCATTCTCTCCTTCCTTCCTCCCTCCCTTCCTTTCTCCATTCCATTCATCATCCCTCCCTCCCTCCCTCCTCTCTCCTTCCATCCTTCCATTCATTATCCATCCCCCTTTCTTCCTTCCTTCCTTCCATCATCCATCCACCACTCCTTCCTCTCTCCTTCTTTCTTCTCTCCCTCCCTCCTCATTCTCTCCTTCCTTCCTTCCATCATCCATCCACCCCTCCTTCCTCTCTCCTTCCTTCTTCCCTCCCTCCCTCATTCTCTCCTTCCTTCCTCCCTCCCTTCCTCCCTCCTCATTCTCTCCTTCCTTCCTTCCTCCCTCCCTCCCGCTTTCTCCATTCCATTTATCATCCCTCCCTCCCTCCCTCCTCTCCTTCCTTCCTTCCATTCATTATCCATCCCCCTTCCTTCCTTCCTTCCATCCATCATCCATCCACCCCTCCTTCCTTCCTTCCATCATCCATCCACCCCTCCTTCCTCTCTCCTTCCTCCCTCCCTTCCTCCCTTCCTCCCTCATTCTCCTTCCTTTCTTCCTTCCTTCTTCCTTCCTCCCTCCCTTTCTTCATTCCATTCATCATCCATCCCTCCCTCCTTCCTCTCTCCTTCTTTCCTTCCTTCCATTCATTATCCATCCCCCTTCCTTCCTTCCTTCCTTCCTTCCTTCCTTCCTTCCTTCCTTCCCTCTTCCTCTTTCCTTCATTCCATTCATCATCCAGCCTCCTTCCTTCCATCCCTCCTTTCCCTCCTTCGGTGTCATGGATGCTGGCTCAGAGACCTGTCGGATGGATTGTGCAGTGCCAGCCCCCCCCCTCCACCCAGCATCATCTCAGCCCCCTCCCGCTAAACAAAGCTCCTCTGAGCACCTCGGCCCTCCTTGGGCTGAAGATCCCCTTGCCCCCCTCCCCCCTCTCCCCTTCAATTCCCCCCCCTCCCTCCCTCCCTCCCTCCCCAACCCGGTGAGATGCTAATGCGATTCCCCGCTTGTCCCCGAGCGAGACGGCCGCGTGGATGAAATCTAGGCCAGGCCGCTTGGCGTATTTGGACTAAGCTCTGCGGATATCGGATGAGGCTGGGATTAGGCCTCTCCGGACTTAAAAATAATGTCAAATGCCCAGCAGACACAAGGCTGGGGGAGAGGCCGAGAGGTGGGAGTGGGAGACCCTCAACCCCGTTTCTGGTCTGGAGACTGGTCCCTGGCACCGATTTTTAGGATAGGATAGGATAGGATAGGATATTGAAATAGGATAGAAGAGAACAGAACAGAACAAAACAGAACAGAAAAAACAACAGAACAGAACAGAACAGAGTAGAATAGAATAGAATAGAATAGAATAGAATAGAATAGAATAGAATATTGAATAATAACTTTATTGTCATTTTGAATGTACACTAATCAGCATACATTAAAATGAAATTACATTACATACATCTCTCAGACTGGTTCATTCATTTTCATTTTTCATTTCATTTATTAGATTTGTATACCGCCCTACTCCCGTAGGACTCAGGGCGGTGAACAGGCACAGAGTAAAACACATAAATACAAAAGTTAAAAAAAACATAATTAAAACCAAATTAAATAATTTCGCCCGAGACAATTGAAATTCCCAATAATTTAAAAACAAATTAAAATTTCAGTTTAAAAAATTTAAAAGAAAGGGGAGAAAATTAGGCCGGACCGGACAAAAATTAGGCTGGTTTTCTTTCCCAAACTGACAAATCTTTTCGTTTTTATTCAAAATATTAACATACTGACTCCAAAAAACAAAAAAAGGGGGAAAAAAAAAAGGAAAAAAAGAGAGAAAAAAAAAACACAAAATCAGAACAAAACCAGACAAGATTATGCACAGAGAGAGAGAGAGAAAATTTTTTTTTTTAAAATTTAAGTTCAAGATGTATTTATTAATTTTGTTTTCCTACACAGGCAGATCTGCTGAACAGCAGAAACACCCAAATCCTTTTCCAGGGCAGAGCAGAACGAGCAAAAAAACCCCCAACCCAAATAATATTAAAATATTGTGAGTGGCACTTGGCAACCTGGGCTATAAGTTAATCGCTCTCAAAATGATCTCCTTAAGGAAAGCGCTGAGCTGGCCAGGTGCAAAGGTGCACCGAGGTCATTACCAATATTTAAAGATGCTCTGATGCTTAATTAGATCTTCCCCAGCTGCATTTGCAAAATACCTTAAGCGCATTTTTGTTTAACCTTGGTTAAGGGTGAGGGGGACAGCGATGGTGGGTGGCTTAGCCGGTCACCGCAGACACAAGCCCGTTGATCGGCCTCCCATTGTGCCCGGGCTCAGAATAAACTAGGCGAATTTATTTGCACAACATTGGAAAAATGAGGCAACTCCTACAGATGAAAATATAATTAAAAAAAAAAAACATATTCGACTGTGCGGAAATGGATAGGTTAACATTAAAAGTAAAGGACAAAGAAGACACTGAATATTTTTTTTAAACTTGGGATTTGTTTTATCGATGGTTAGATAATACGAACTAGAAATTAGAAGTTGGAAGAATACTATTACGTACAAGTAATGAATATTATTATTACTATTATTATGTGTATGTAAAATGACCCAGACAATACTTATATATGTTAAAGAAAAATGTATAAATATATATATATTTTAAAAGAAACTAGGTGAATTTAGGAATTGGGGCTGTTGGATGAAGGCCGCCTCTTCGTTAAAGTTTGGGGAGAAAGTTTGAATCTTACGTCCTTTTGGTCTGTTTTAATATTTAATATTGTTTTCATCAGTTCTGTTTTATTTATTGTAAGCCGCTCGGAGTCACTGCAATCTCGGTGAGATGACCGGCATCTATATTTAAGAAATAGTACGGTCATCATAACTGGAGCACCACTAAAACAGAGATCGTCCTCGACTTACAACGGTTCGTTTAGTGACCGTTCAGTTTAGTTTAGTTACCATGGCATGGAAATAAAAAGGGACAGTGGTGGGTTGCTCCCAGTTCAGTCCGGTTCTTGTGAACCGGTAGTAACGGCAGGAGGCTCCACCCACTGCCCGGCACGGGTGCTCCCGTTGCAAACCGGTAGTGGAGGTAAGTAGAACCCACCCCTGACTTAGGACCGTTTTTCACACTTAACGACCTTTGCGGCATTCCCAATGGTCATGTGATCAAAATTTGGGTGCTTGGCAACTGATTCATATTTATGACGGTTGCAGTGTCCTGGTGTGTGTGATCCCCTTTTGCTGGCTTCAGACAAGCAAAGCCAGATGGAGGAAGCCAGATTCACTTAACACCCAGAGCAAAAAAGGTTGCAAATTGTCGGTGACTCGCTTAACAACTGCCTCGCTTAGCAACGGAAATTACGTCAAAATTGTGGTCCTAATTCGAGGACTACTTGTATCCCTTATGATAACCGATAAGACGCTCAGATTTCACGGCTTGGTTAGATTTGATCTCTTTTTTTAAAGATCTTTCGGCAAAACAGATCCCGACCCATTCTGTGTCTGTGAAGAGTTGGAAGGGTCCTAAAAGATCATCTAGTCCTACCCCCTGCCTGGATGCCATAGGCTGATCTTTCTATTGGCTCGTCAACTTTTAACCATTTCATTTTTGCTGCTGTCTTGCCCAAATGTATTTCCTTGTAATTCAAATATATTATCTCTTGCCTTGAAAAATTGTTAATAAATGAATGGATAAATAAATGATTGTATCTGAATCTATCTATCTATCTATCTATCTATCTATCTATCTATCTATCTATCTATCTATATCTATCTATCTATCTATCTATCTATCTATCTATCTATCTCTATCTATCTATCTATCTATCTATCTATCTATCTATCTATCTATCTATCTATCATCGTATATACATTTTAAAAAAAAATTGGCCAAGGGAGATTATTGGGTGGAATGGAGAACATCTCTTATGCAGATAGTCCTGGACATACAATGATTCATTTAGTGACCATTCAAACTTAGAATGGCACTGAAAATTACTTACGACCGTTTTTCACACTTACGACGGTTGCCGTATCCTGTGGTGACGTGATCAAAATTTGAAGCACTTTGCAACCGACTAAAAAGGGTCAAAATTCACTTAACTATCTCGCTTAGCAACATAAATTTTGGGCTCAATTGTGGTCCTACATCCAGGGCTACCATTTAATTCCATTTATTTTCTACTCATGAAGTATTCAAACTCGGAGTGAAAACCAACCCCTTGCCATAAAATGAGAAATTTTAGATCATTGAACGATCTTGTGTCATCCTTCCAAACGGATATTTCCAAGCGTGCTAAAACCACAGTTTAAAAACCACAAATCAAACTGGGTTTAAACTGTATGTTGAAGAAAACAGAATAACAAGAGTCGGAAGGGACCTTGGAGGTCTTCTAGTCCAACCCCCTGCTAAGGCAGGAAACCCTATACCGTTTCAGACAAATGGTTGTCCAATCTTTTCTTAAAAACCTGCAGTGTTGGAGCTCCTACACCTTCTGGTGGCCAGCTGTTCCACTGGTTAATTGTTCTCGCAGTTGGGAAATTTCTCCTTAATTCCAGGTTGCTTGGTTAGTTTCCATCCGTTGCTGCTTCTCCTGCCTTCAGGTGCTTTGGAGAATAGCTTGACCCCCCCCTCTTCTTTGGGGCAGCCCCTCAAATACTGGAACCCTGCTATCATGTCACCCCCACCCCAGTCCTTCTTTTCTCTAGACCGGCCAAACCCAATTCCTGCAAATCTTCATATGTTTTTAATCTCCAGGCCTTTCAACATCTTAGTTGCTCTTCTCTGCACTTTTTCCAGAGTCTCAATCTTTTTTTTTTTAATATCGTGGCGACCAAAATGGGATGCAATATGTCACTGCGTTTTTGTATTGACCAGATGAGCTCTTATTTTTGAATTTCAGACTTACCGTAGCTTGCCAAGTTCTTATCTCTAAGCTAACTGCGCATGTCCACATTCTTTCACTTTCTTCTAACTTTCTTTGTTCTCCGGCCAGGAGAGGTGGCCGGGAAAAAGCTTTGCCAAGATGTAATTAATTAGCTAGTAAGATGTTTTATTTTCTTTATAACCAATAAATGAGTTTTTCTTAGAAAACATATCTTCGGGTTTATTTTCTTAAAGTATACTTCAAGGAAAGGTCACGATCCATTTCTCTAATCATGGATTAGAGAATGGTAATCTCTAATCTCTAATCCCAGAATGGGATTAATTGCCACCCTGACACAATATTTCAATTTCTCCCGTGCTTTGTGAGAACAAGGGGAAAAGGTGACTTTAAAAATCCTGGGTTGGTGACCTTAATGTCTGGTCCTAATGCCCAATTTGACTTTTTAAGCCCTAAACAGTTTTAAGGCGCCGGTTCTCAAGATTCCTCTTTTGAGAACTGCGCCTTAAGCTGTTTAGGGCTTAAAAAGTCAAATTGGGCATTCAGACGGTGACTTTTAAACAGTTCTGGGCCTGGCCCAGTAAAATAATCCAAGGTGGGTCACTTCCATATGCCAGTCTGTCCATCAGACCAAGCCTGGTTTAAGGCAGGGGTGAAATCCAGCAGGTTCTGGAGAACCGGTAGCGGAAATTTCGAGCAGTTCGACGAACCGGTAGCGGAAATTTTGAGTAGTTCGGAGAACTGGCAAATACCACCTCTGGCTGGCCCCAGAGTGGGGTGGGTGGGATTTTTTGCAGTATCCTTCCCTCAGGAGTGGTGGGAATGGAGATTTTGCAATATCCTTTCCCCTGGAGTGGGATGGGATGAAGATTTTGCAATATCCTTCCCCCAGGAGTGGGGTGGGAATGGAGATTTTGCAGTATCCTTCCCCAGGAGTGGGGTGGGAATAGAGATTTCGCAATATCCTCCCCCCAGGTGTGGGATGGGAATGAAGATTTTGCAATATCCTTCTCCAGGAGTGGGGTGGGAATGGAGATTTTGCAATATCTTTCCCCAGGAGTGGGTGGAATGGAGATTTTGCAGTATCTTTCCGCAGGAGTCTGGAGGGAATGGAGATTTTGCAGTATCCTTCCCCCCTGGAATGGGGTGGAATGGAGATTTTGCAATATCCTTTCCCCTGGAGTGGGATGGGAATGAAGATTTTGCAATATCCTTCCCCCAGGAGTGGGGTGGGAATGGAGATTTTGCAGTATCCTTCCCCCCTGGAATGGGGTGGAATGGAGATTTTGCAATATCCTTCCCCCTGGAATGGGGTGGGAATGGAGATTTTGCAGTATCCTTCCCTTGCCACGCCCACCAAGCCACGCCAACTAAGCCACGCCCACAGAACCAGTAGTAAAAAAAAATTGGATTTTACCACTGGTTTAAGGGGAAAGATTTCGCCGTCACTGCTTAGCTGATATCCTTCAAACCGGGATCCAGCAAAGAAAACTACATTTTCCATGAGCCAAGCCAGGTTTTTACCTCAGGAAAGTTGGTTGTGCGAAACCAAGAATACTTCCTTCTTTTTGGACATACAGGTAGTTCTCAATTTATGACCACAATTGAGTCCAAAAATCAGTAGTGGTTTCTTCGCTACCGGTTCGGAACCGCGAGTGTGCGCGCTTCCTGGGCGGAGCCTCTCACCGCCACCGCTACTATCGATTCGCCCGAACCGGGTGAACTGGTAGAAACCCACCACTGCCAAAAATGCTGTTGCTAGGCGAGACAGTGGTTAACTGGGGGTTTGACTCATTTTATGACCTTTCTTGCTGCCATTTGTTAAGTGAATCACTGCTGTGATTTAGTCAACACGATTCTTAAGTGAATCTGGCTTTGACTTTGCTGGTCCGAAGGTCGTAAAAAGGGATCATGGGCCAGTTGCCAAGCTTCTGAATTTTGATCACACGAACGTGGGGATGCTGCGACGGTCGTTAAGTGTGAAAAACTGTCACAAGTCACTTTGTTCAGGGCCCGTTGTAACTTCGAACGGTCACGGTTGTAAGTCGAAGAGGACCTGTATCTTCGTTAATAGGAAAACTTCCCATTAAGATTTTTATGAGGCACCTTCCAAGAAAGAAGTGTGTGTGTTTTTGTGCGTTTGTGTGCAAGCCTGGTCTCTTCCACACCCGTTACAACGTCATTCCTGATGGTTAGAAAACTGTAACCAAGAAATCGTGACTCGGAGTGTCTCGTCACTGGTTTTGCTCAAGCAGTGGCTGGCTGCTCCTTTTTTTGGCAAAACTCGAATTTGGGATCCTGCCCTGAGCCTGGGGTGGACTGGATGACCTCAAGCACCCTTCAATGGTGCTTTTTCAGAAGGCAACTGAACTGCCTTGTTTTTTCTTTTGACCCCTTTCCAAACCCAGACTTCTATGAAATAAACGAGTCAATGATCGATCAAGCCAGTTTACAAATTGCTCAGCACTGGTACTTGAGATTCTAATACTCTGACTAGCACTGATGAGGTTACCTAGTTGGGTCACGAAACGTCTGCGAGGAAACCGCCAAGCTCAAGAGATCACCAAAGATCCCTCGTTTTAATCCTGAGCTACAAATATTCCCCTTTATTGAGACTTTAGCCATCCTGGACAAATGATTCTGCAATTTTTCCTTGAAACGTTATGCTTTTGATTATGTTTGCTTGACAACAACAACAACAACAACAACAACAACAACAACAACAATAATAATAATAATAATAAGCTTAAAAATCTACTTGGTCACTGGTATGCTCATTGTTTCTAGCTAGTCAAGACCGAGTTGCTAAATTAATCCACTGGTCATTATGCAAAAAATACGACTTACCTGTATCCAAAAAGTCATGGGAACATAAAGTGGGAAAAGGTATAGAAAATGAGAAGGTTGTGGAATCTTGTGGACTTTTGAATACAGATGGATCGTCACTTGGAACACAACACCCCGGATACAGTTGTCGAAAACCGAAACGTACAATTTATTGACATCGCGGTACCAGGAGACACCAGAGTCGAAGAAAAAGAACTGGAAAAAATCATGAAATATCACGACCTGGCCATCGAAACTACACGGCTATGGATGAAACATGTCACCGTGATACCCATTGTCATCGGGGAACTTGGTACCATGTCCAAGAATTTTGTAACATACATCAGCAAATTGCAGCTTCCTGCAATAAAACCAGCGGAACTGCAAAAAACTGTGCTACTCGGAACATCGTACATCTTAAGAAGGTAGTTGGTTGATACCTAGGACACTGGCAGCAACCTGTATCAACCATTAGCACCAGTCAATGGTATTTGTGATGCATTTTTGAATGTTCAGTTGATTTGTTTCATATTTAATGAATAATAATAATAATAATAATATATTTGGTTGATACCTAGGAGGCTGGCAGCAACCCATATCAACCATTAGCACCAGTCAATAATATTTGTGATGCATTTTTAAATGTTCAGTTGACTGAGTTTCATGTTTAATGAATAATAATAATAATAATAATAATAATAATAATAATATTTGGTTGATACCTAGGATGCTGGCAGCAACCCCGTATCAACCATTAGCACCAGTCAATGCATATTTGACTGCATATTTGTGATGCATTTTTGAATGTTCAGTTGACTGAGTTTCATGTTTAATGAATAAAGTAAATAATAATAATAATAATGCTTAAAATCTCTTTGGTCACTGGTGTGCTCCTTGTTCCTGGATCCAAAAGACCCAGCGACTGGGCATGTGGTCTCTATCCTGACACAAAACAGAGTCAAGAAAAAAGCTTTCCACAGTCCATCCTCAAGTACAGATAGTCCTCAACTTATATCAGTTCCTTTAGCCACCAGTTACAATGGCAGTGAAAAAAGTTGACGACTGTTTTTCACACTTTTGTAGCATCCCCAGCGTTCATGTGATCAAAATTTTCAGCTGGTTCATACTTACGACCGTTGCACATGATCCCGTTTTGCGACCTTCGGACCAGCAGGGGAAAACCAGATTCACTTAACAACCGGGTTACTAACTTATCAATGGCAGGGATTCACTTAACAACCATGACAAGAAAGGTCGTACATTGGGGGGAAATTCATTTAACAAATGTCTCGCTTAGCAACCAAAATTTTGGGCTCGATTGTGGCCGTAAGCCGAGGACTACCTGTAATTTAAAAACTGCACATTTGACTGGGATTGGGAGGAATATAATACCATGCAAAACTTTATCTTCTCCCGTGTCAATCACCAACCTGAATGAAAAAAAAATTGCTTGTTTTTTCCAGGACTTTGAAGTTATCTCTTTATTTAATCAGATTTATTTGCCGATGACTCTGAAAGTCCTTCCCTCTCCTTAAATTCGATTCATGGAAAAGAAACTTGAAAGGGTCCCAGGTGCCCCCTAGATCCAAAATCTATTTGAGGTGTGCAGGTACCAAAATTTGTCCCTAAGGTGTTTTTTTTCAAGAGGCAATTGGACTTTCTGGTTTTTCTTTGAAGACGTTTCGCTTCTCGTCCTAGAAGCTTCTTCAGCTCTGACTGGATGGTGGATGCATGGATCCAGCCAGAGCTGAAGAAGCTTCTTGGATGAGAAGCAAAACATCTTCAAAGAAAAACCAGAAAGTCCAATTGCCTCTTGAAAAAAAACACCTTCGGGACAACCACGGCTTAGAGGACTGAGAATCTCCATACACATGTTCCAAAAATGTCTTTATTCTGAGCGATGGAGACAGCTGATCTTCGGGGTTTAGAAGTTTATAGAACTATAAGCTATAATTGGCCGCAGTTCTTAAGATCTCAAAGCAGAGATTCTCCTGGGTTGTTAGGCACATAAAAGTGTTGGAAACAGATCCTGGATCCCTGTTGGAACTTTTGGCCGGCTGAATCGGAGTTAGGATGCTCGGTTGTTCGTAGATGGGTGATGCTCGACTCTGAATTCGGATCGACAAACATCGTGGCTGCTACGGATCTCACAATACTCGACTTACACACTTTCGTTTAGTGACCGGTTTACAAGGGCAGTGAAAAAAAGCAACGTGACTATTTTTCACACAGGACAATTGCAGCATGATGTTATCAAAACCTGGCCGCTTAGCCACTGACTCGTATTTATGACGGTGGCAACGCCCCGTGGTTAGGGGATCTCCTTTTTTTAACAAGCAGAGAAGTCAACAGGGAAGCCACATTCACATCATAGCTGCAGTGATTCAGGAGGGGGTCTCCAAATTTGTCAACTTTTAAGAGTTGTGGACTTCAACTCCCAGAATTCCCCAGCCAGTTGACTAGGGAATTCTGGGAGTTGAGGTCTACAAGTCTTGAACTTTGAACCTCTGGCATCGCTGACTAGGGAATTCTGGGAGTTGAAGTCCACAAGTCTTCAAGTTTGGAGATGCATGTGGGATAAGCCAACCCCTTTGTGACTATGTCCTGGGCAACAGACAAAAGAAATGTGAACGAAGGGCAACCTCTGGACACATCTGTAACAATTTATTGAATGAGGAAATAGACAGAATTGGGGGAAACAACAGGGAAACCCCATGCTTTTGACAGTGGTGGCAGGAAAAGAGGATTTTTCTTCTTCTTCTTTGGGTCTCAGGGAAATAATTTCTCAGTCTATCAGAACTTTATTCTGTCACCGGGGAGGGGAAAAAGAAACATAAAAAAGGAACACCAACTTTAAAGTCACATCTGACGTCTCTTTACAACGACAATAAAAAATAATATTTAAAAAATGAAAAACGACGACAACCAAAAATCAAAAGAAAAATCAAAAGCAAAGACCTGGGAAGGAAAACTTCTCCTCGATTTACGTCCGGAAGAAAATATGTCTACAAAGGACCCTCGTAGGTTTTCCTCTCTTTTCCCCCCCACCCCTCTCTCCTTGTTTTAAATCGAGAAAAAGAAGCCAGCTTTAAAAGACACGAACCTGGGAAGAGACCGGTGGGGAAGGAGAGAGAGAGAGAGAGAGAGAGAGAGAGAAGAGTCAGCTTGAAAAACTGACTTTTTTTGCAAAATGGTATTCTGTGTCAAAGGACAGAAGAAGGCAGTTAAATACTGTGGGTGTCTCCATGAGGAAAGACGGAGTGGATGAGTTTTTTTCCAGCAATTTTCAGGAGTGGGTGGCAGGGGGTCTCCCTGGAAGCCCCCTGAAATGGGAGATATAACTGCTCAGTCGAACCTTAGGTGGGGATGAGCTGCTTTTCGCCCACCCATTCAAGGGCAGTTTCCCTCCCACCCACCCTGGGCTATTCAGGGGTCATCCGTGGGCAGGGAGGAAAGAAGGAAGGAAGGAAGGAGGGAGGGAAGGAAGGAAAGAGGGAGGGGAGGGGAGAGAAAGAGAGGGAGGAAGGAAGGGAAGAAAAAAGGAAGGGAAGGAAAGAAAGAGGGAGGGAGGAAGGAAGGAAGGAAAAGAGAGGAAACAGAGAGAGGGACAGAAGGGAGGGGAGAAAAGTAGAAAATAGGAGGGAAGAAGGAAAGCAGAAAAGGGAAGAGGGAGGAAAAGAGAGGGAATGGAGAGAGGGACAGAAGGGAGGGGAGAGAAAGAGAGGGATTAGAGGGAGGGAGGAAAGAAGAAAGGAAGGAAAAAAGGAAAAAAGGAAAGAGGAAGAAAAGAGGGAGGGAGGAAGAGAGGGACTGGAGAGAGGGAGGGAGGAAAGAAAGGAAGGAAAAAAGGAAAGAGGAAGAAAAGAGGGAGGGAAGAGAAAGAGAGGGAATAGAGGGAGGGAGGGAGGAAAGAAGAAAGAAAGGAAAAAAGGAGGGAGGGAGCGGGAACAGGAAGACATCACACCTTTGCATGAATGCACTTGGATGCCAGTGGCCAAGAGCTACTGGCAAGGATGATGGGTTATGGGGTGGAGGGCCAGGACTGCCCCACAGGGGTCTTAACTAAAGAAAGGGGTTTTTTAGGAAGGTTTCCGGCTAGGTGCCATCCATACGAGGGGAAACCCGTTGATGGAAAAGGGATCCAAAATCAGAATGGCCGGCGCGGCCTTTGAAACCACCCTGGGAAAGATTATTTTGAGGGTCTGTGGCTCAAAAACAGGGGCTGGGGGGGGGGGGAAGGAATCGAGAGGAAGGGGATACCCTCTTTGCCGCGTGCCCCCCGCCTCTTTCTTTCGACCTTTCACAACTGGCGAGGGCTGAGGTGGAAGAGAGCCAAAACAGAAGTCAGCGAAGGATTCTCGGAGGAGCCGTCTAACTTGGACTTTCCAACGGAAAGGAGGGAGGTCCGATGCCACCTGGGCTACCGAAGAGTCCTGGACGCAGGTCCAGAATCGGCAGGTAACAGGATCG
This sequence comes from Pantherophis guttatus, assembly GCF_029531705.1. The sequence goes on along the minus strand of NW_026843855.1, from coordinate 5,983,655 downwards.
CCGCCTCCTCCGGGAGATGCGATTTTCCCGGGGCGCCTTTTCGAGGAAGAAAAAAAGGGTCTTTTCCCATAAGACGTCTCGACATTTCTCGTCCTCGCATGAAATTCTCGCCCGTCGTTTCTCGTTTTCGTGCGAAATTCTCGTCCATCAATGTTTCTCGTCCTCGCGGGAAATTCTTGTCCGTACGAGAAAAACAGCCCTAAATTCTCGAGGTGAGGACGGCAGGGGTGAACTCGGTGGGAATGGTGGGACGGTGAGGGTCCGCCAGGGAGGGGGGGGGCCTGGGCCCCGACTTCACAAACAGAGGGCAGGAAAGCTTTCCGATCCTCGCCCTTCTTCGGAACGGGCGATCCATGCAAAGAAAGCCGGGGCGTAACCTGTCCGGACGAGCCTCCTCGCTCCTATGGGAGCAGGTGGGTCCGCTCGATGACCCAGCAGGCACACGCCCTTTTCCCGCTCTGGGTTGCGTAGTCCAAAGTTGTGAGACTCCCAACGCTTCCTGATTGCATTTCCGGAGAGGTGTAGAAAAATCGGAGAAGAGAGGAAGAAGCTGTGGCATCACAATCTGGCCTTGGTCGGCTGTCACTGTTCTAGCGTGACCACTTCCACCGCCTGGCCGTCCATGGTGACGGTGCTGTCGGTGATCCTGGCAGTCACGGGGGCCATGGCCACCTGAACGGGGCCGTTCCCCTGGGCGAGGCTGGTGACGACCGTCTGGTACATGCTCACTGGGATCTGGACCAGGCCTGGGGAAAAAATTGAGGGAATAAAGATAGTTATTTTGGCCAGCGGGATAGTCCTAGACTTACAACAGTTTGTTTAGCTACCGTTCAAAGTGACCACAGCACTGAAAAAAGTCACATGACCGTTTTCCCCCCACTTAGGACCGTTGCAGCCTTCCTGTGGTCACATGATCAAAATTCAGCCACTTGGCAGCTGGCTCATATTTATGACGGTCACATGATCCCCTTTTGCGACCTTCTTACAAGCAAAGTCAATGAGGAAGCCGGATTCACTGAACAACCGTATTACTAACTTAACAACTGCAGGGATTCACAGGGTCAAGAAAGGTCATAAAATGGAGCAAAGCTCACTTAACAAATGCGTAAGAGGTTAAGAGTAATTTTAGGCTTGATTGAGGTCATATGTCGAGTTATGAGCTTTGCAGCATCCCCATGGTCATGTGATCAAAATTCAGAGGCTTGGCAACCACTCTGTACTTATGACCGTTGCTGTGTCCCAGGGTCCTGCGATCCTTCTAACAACCAAAGTCCCTGGGATTCACTTAACAACTGGGTTACTAACTTTTATCAACCGCAGTGATTCACTTAACGGCTGTGGCCAGAAAGGTTGTACAATGGGGTGAAACTCACTTAAGAAATGTCTCGCTTAACAACAGAAACTGGGGGCTCAATTATAGGCGAGGACTACCTGTACCATCTGTCTGAAATGGTATATAGGGTTTCCTGCCTGAGCAGGGGGTTGGACTAGAAGACCTCCAAGGTCCCTTCCGACTCTGTTATTCTGCTATTCTTTTTCCTTCCTTCCTTCCTTCCTTCCTTCCTTCCTCTTTTCTCTCCTTCCTTTTTTCCTTCCTTCCTTCCTTTCTTCCTCCCTCCCTTCTGCTCCTCCCTTCCCCTTTTCTCTCCTTCCTTCTTTCTTTCTTTCCTTCTTTCCTCCCTCCCTCTTTCTTTCCTTCCCCATCACTGGAGGTTTTTAAGAAGAGATTGGGCAACCATGTGTCTGAAATGGTATATAGGGGTTCCTGCCTGAGCAGGGGGTTGGACTAGAAGACCTCCGAGGTCCCTTCCGACTGTGATTCTGAGAGGCTTTGCATTCTTCCCTGCCTGATTCTCTGGGCAGCTGCAACCTCTTTCCTTTGCTCCATCTGCAGGCCCTCGCACGCAACCTCCCATTTTCTCTTTTGTGGTTATGCACCTGCACACCAAAACGGGCTCTGCTTTTTCGGACACCTGTCGCCTGCCCCAGTTCAGGTGTATTGCATGAGGAAATAGACCAAATTGGGGAAAACAGCAGGTAAATCCCAAGCTCTTGGCGGTTGTGGTGGAAAAAAAAATAGATTTTTTAAAAATCTTTGGGTCTCAGGGAAGTCTTATCGTTTTGGTCTCAATTGCAGTCGTAAATTAAGGACCACCAGTGCATCAGTACGCAGAGCCCCCAGTTGAGCCCAAAATTTCCACTACTAAACGAGACAGTTGTTAAATGAACTCCGTCTCATTTTACGACCTTTCCTGCCGTAGTTGTTAAGCGAATCACCGGAGTTGTTGAGTTGGTAACACGGTTGTTAAGTGAATCTGGCCTCCCCATTGACTTTGCTGGTCAGGAATTTGCAAAAGGGGATGACGTGACTCCAGGACACTGCAACTGTCATAAATGTGAGTCTGTCGTAAAATGGGGCCGAACTCACTTAAACAACTGTCTTGCTTAGCAACAGGCTAAATTGGGGTTGTACCCGTATAGCCCGTTCTAGTATGCGAAGGAGCTGGTTTCCAATCCAACCCGAAGACCCTCTTTATGGCATTGAACCACAAACAGAATAGGATCTCCTGCTCGAGCAGGGGGTCGGTCTAGAAGACCTCCGAGGTCCCTTCCGACCCCAAGATTCTGTGGTCATCAGAGATGTGACCTGAGGCAACCCACTGGGCAGGGAGGACAGCCATGCCAGAGGAAATAAAAACAGACTACTTGGCCAAAGAGGTTCGGGACTTTATCCTAACCCTTTCAGAATAACAGGCTTGGAAGGGGACCTGGGAGGTCATCTAGCCCAACCCCCCCTGGATCAAGCAGGAGATCCTGTATTGTTTGGATAAACGGCTGTCCAATCTCTTTTTAAAAAAAATGAAGCACCCACAACTTCTGGAGGCAAGTCGTTTCCACTGATTTAAGTGTTTCCATTCGCAGGAAATTTCTCCTTCGTTCTCCTAAGCCCGTGATGGCGAACCTATGGCACGCGTGCCACAGGGGGCACGCGTAGCCATATCAGTGGGCATGCGAGCTCAGCTCCGGCGCGGCCTTCTGGGCCCACCAGAAGTAGGAAAACAGGCTGTTTTCTGCCTCCGGAGGGCCTTGGTGGGTGGTGGGGAAGGCCTGTTTTTTGCTGTCCCCAGCCTCCAGAGCCTTTCTAGGAGTCTGGGGAGGGCGAAAATGGCCTTCCCCACGTCCTGGAGGCCAGAAATGGCCCATTTGCCAACTTCTGGTAGGACAGGAAGTTGGCAAACGGGCCATTTTTGGCCTCTGGAGGGCCTCCAGGGGGTTGGGGAAGGCTGTTTTCTCCCTCCCCAGACTCCTAGAAAGGCTCTGGAGCCAAGCGAGAGAGAAAAATGGGCCTACTGAGCCATTGCGTGCTGGGAGCGGGGGGGGGGGGGTTCACACACGCATGCACGGGGCACATGGAATTATAGGTGTGGGCACGCGCACACGTAACACCACCCCCTGCCCCCCCTTCCTGGCACGCGATGGCGAAAAGGTTAGCCATCACTGTCCTAAACAGAACACAGAATTGATATAAGAGTCGGAAGGGACCTTGGAGGTCTTCTAGTCCAACCCCCCGCTCAAACAGCAGATCCTATTCCATTCCAGACAAATGGCTGTCCAATCTCTTCTGAAAAACCTCCAGGGATGGAGCCCCCACAACCCCCGGAGGCAGGTTTTTTTTTGTCGGTCTGGGGGTTGTGGTGCCACGGAGGAATTCTTCCCTCTGCCCCGCGCAGTGAGGGCTAACCTTTTTGCCACTGCGTGCCAAAAGCGGGGGGGGCACGGGGGGGGTCATGCACACACGTGCCCATACCCATAATTCTATGTGCCCCAACCCCCGTTCATGCGCATGTGACCACCCCCCCGGCACTCCCCCGGTTTTGGCATGCAGTAGGCCAGTTTTTCGCTCTCCCCAGGCTCCAGAGCCTTTCTAGGAGCCTGGGGAGGGCAAAAACAGCCTTCCCCAACCTCCCTGGAGGCCCTCCGGAGGCCGGGAATGGCTTGTTTGCCGACTTCTAATGGGAGCGGAAGGCCAGTTTTTCGCTCTCCCCAGGCTCCAGAGCCTTTCTAGGAGCCTGGGGAGGGCAAAAACGGCCTTCCCCAACCTCCCTGGAGGCCCTCCGGAGGCCGAATCGGCCTGTTTGCCGACTTCTAATGGGAGCGGAAGGCTGTTTTTCGCTCTCCCCAGGCTCCAGAGCCTTTCTAGGAGCCTGGGGAGGGCAAAAATAGCCTTCTCCAACCCTCCTGGAGGCCGGGAACGGCTTGTTTGCCGACTTCTAATGGGAGCGGAAGGCCTGTTTTTCGCTCTCCCCAGACTCCAGAGCCTTTCTAGGAGCCTGAGAAGGGCGAAAATGCCCCCAACCCCACCCCCGGGGCCTTTCGGAGGCCGAATCGCCCTCTTTGCCGACTTCCGGTGGGACCCAGAAGGCCCAAAAATCAGCTGGCCAGCGTGCGCATGCACACCGGAGCTGAGCTCGCGTGCCCACTGATAATGGCTCCATCGTGGGCCTAGCTGATTAAAAAGGGGGTTGAGTTGGGGGGCAGCCCCTCCGATCTTCAAAGGGACATAATTAAGATTTATTGGAAAAGCGCCATCGGTGTTGGGGGGGAAGGCAGGGAGATCAAAAGGTGAGGATTTCCAGCAGATTTTTTGATTTTTCTGAAGCTGAGATGTTGAAATGCCCCCCAAACCTGCTCTTCCTCATTCCTCGAGTGACTTTCACCCCACATCGCCTTCAACCCCATTGAGCAGGGAGGCCTCCCCCGCCCCTCCCCAACTGCGCTCGCCCATCCACCCCACCAGCAGGATGCTTCTCACAGGTAGTCCTCGATTTACAACCGGAATGGAGCCTGCCCTGATGGTCGTAAAGCGGATCAGTCCTGTGACCTGACTAGGTTCCTTGTGGTAGCCGTTAAGGGAATGCCGAGGTCATTAAGCGAACCAATACAGGCGGTCCTTGACTTATGACCGTGATGGTGCTTGCTGCGACAGTCCTAAAGCCGATCACTTGTGTGACCTTAGGACATCATTGGGGCAGTCATTAAGTGAATGCAGAGGTTGTTAAGCAAGCCAATTCAGGCAGTCGTCGGCTTAGGACTGTAATGGAGCCTGCTGCGATGGTCGTAAAGTGGATCAGTCATGTGACCTTATTTAGCTTTTTTTGTGGTGGGTGTTAGGGGAACGGTGAGGTCACTAAGCGAAACAATACAGGCAGTCCTCGACTTACGACCTTGATGGAGCTTGCTGGGACAGTCATAAAGCGGATAGGATGTGACTTTACAATGTTTTTGGAGGGTCATTAAGTGAATGCAGAGGTCACTAAGCAAACCAATGCAGGTAGTCCTCGCCTTACGACCGTAATGGAGGCTGCTTTGAATTTTGATCACATGACACGGGGGATGCGGTAACGGTCGTAAGTGTGAAAAACGATCTTAGGTCACTTTTTTCAGTGCCGTTGTAACTCTCAGTGGTCACTAAATGAATTGCTATAAATTGAATTGAACTGCTGTACAGATAGCCCTCAATTTACAACAGTTTTAATGACCGTTCGAAGTTACGACAGCACTGAAAAAAAAAATGACTGAAGACAGTTTTCACACTTACGACCATAATTGCAGCATCCCCCACGGCCATGTGAATTACACGCGGATGCTTGACCCCTGACTCACATTTATGACGGTCGCAGAGTCCCTGGGGTCACGTGATCCCCTTTTGCGACCTTCTGACTGGCAAAGTCAAAGGGGAAAAACCAGATTCACTTAACAAACCGTGTGACTCATTTAACAAAGGCAGCGATTCACTTAACAAAGGCAGCAAGGAAAGCCGTAAAACGGGCCGAAACTCACTTAACAAATTTCTCACTTAACAACGTAGCTTTTGGGCTCGACTGGGGTTGTTAAGCAGAGGACTGCCTGGAGTTGATCGCCTTGACCAAAGGGTGGGAAAAAAAAAATAAACGGAAGGAAGAAAGCGAAGACAAATATAGGGGGAACGGGCCATTGAATTTAGGAAAGGGGGGGGTGAAGAATAAAATAAAACCAGAGCATAAAAGGGGTAACCTTCTAAAAAGGGGTCTCCAACCTTGGCAACTTTAAGCCTGGTGGACTTCAACTCCCCGAATTCCCTAGTCAGCCATTTCAGGGGGGTCTCCAAACTAAGACTTGTGGACTTCAACTCCCAGAATTCCCTAGTCAGCCATGCCAGAGTCTTCAAACTAAGACTTGTGGACTTCAACTCCCAGAATTCCCCAGCCGGCCATGCCAGGGGTCTTCAAACTACAACTCCCAGAATTCCCTAGTCAGCTGGCTGGGGAATTCTGGGAGTTGAAGTCCGCCAGCCTTAAAGCTGCCAAGGTTGGAGACCCCTGCTTTGCTGGCTGGGGAATTCTGGGAGTTGAAGTCCGCCAGCCTTAAAGCTGCCAAGGTTGGAGACCCCTGTTCTAAAACAACCAGATTGTTCCCCCATTCCGAACCGAACCCCCAAATCTGGGAAGCACTCAGACCATCTCCGGTGACCTTCATCGCAGAAGGATTAAGCCAAAACCACCTTGCCATCTGACGCAACGGTTTAGGGGGCGGTGGGGCTGGGAGGAGAGGGGTGGGCAACAAGGGGGGGGGGAGAGAAGGAAGGCCTTTGAACCTCCTGCCCCCCACCCCCCAAAGGCTGAGCTGGCTGTCCTCAGGAGGGCCAGGACGAAAGCTCCAGAGACCCAGGAATTGAGCCTCGGATTGTCCCTGTGCCTGAGCTGACCCTCCTGATTAGCCTTAATCTACTGGCAGACGTCAGTCGGTGTGAAGCCTGGGATTGTAGATTTTTGCGTGTGTGTGTGTGTGGGATTAAAGTTACAATCCCTTTACTCTCCTTTGCACTTTGCACCAGGGTTTGGGAGGAGAACACGCAAGGCTCGGGAGTAGGAACTGTGAGAGGGATCTGGGGAGTCCTGACGGCCGATCGCTTAAATACGAGCCAGCCATGTGCTGCCAAAAAAAAAAAAGCCAACGCAATCCTAAATTGCATTGACAGAGGGATACAGTCAAGATCAAGGGAGCTACTAACACCACTCTAAAACCTTAGTAAGGCCACACCTGGAGTACTGTGTCCAGTATTGGTCACCACACTATAAAAAAAAGACGTTGAGACTCTGGAAAAGGGTGCAGAGAAGAGCAACCAGGATGAGTGGGGGGACTGGAGGCTAAAACATAGGATCAAACATACGGTTGCCGGAACTGGGCATGGGTGAAGAGGAGGACCAGGGGAGACACGATAGCAGTCTTCCAATATTTGAGGGATGCCACAGAGAGGAGGGGGCCAAGCTATTTTCCAACGCACCTGAAGGCGGGACAAGAAGTAATGGATGGAAACTAATCAAGGAGAGAAGCAACCTGGAATTAAGGAGAAACTTCCTGACAATGAGAACAATTAATCAGTGGAACTGCTCGCCACCAGAAGTTGTGGGTGCTCTTATCACTGGAGGTTTTTAAGAAGAGATTGGACACAACCATTTGTCTGAAATGGTATAGGGCCCCCTGCTTGAACAAGGGGTTGGACTAGAAGACCTCCAAGGTCCCTTCCAACTCTGTTATCAATCAATCAATCAATCAGAATAGAAGCTGGAAGGGACCTTGGAGGTCTTCTAGTCCAACCCCCTGCTAAACCAGGAGACCAGGTCCACCAACATGCTGCCTGTCAAGTTTCCGAAAGATGCCCTAATTAATTCATGAGCCATGATCCAAACTTCAAAGGAAATATAGTCATTTATTAGGAGCAACATTCCGGCAATACTGGGATGCAGTCAGGACAGATCCTGCGTAGATTTACGTTCCCCTCTGACCCTGTCTCTCCCTTCCTCTCTGGCTGTGTCATAAATCACATTCTCCAATTAACCACTTTGGTTGGCTGTGAAACCTAACACCCTCCTTCTGATTGCGGTCAGAAAGAATGTATGGAATGCACTTCAGTTCTCCCTCCCTCCTGCTCACGGCAACTTGAAACCTTTGCAAGTTGACAGCTGCGTTTCTTCTCTGTTTTGGGAAAAATCCCCTAAGATACAGCATAAACCCCCAAGTTGATCCCCAGGGGTGTGATGTCACACGCAACCTCACAACTTTGTGGAACAACACAGTCTTAAGCCCAGTGGGCCAGGACTACCTTATGGTCTTCTTGACCTCTTGGCAAGACCGGTGGTTGAGAGGATGCGTGCCTGCATACTTTGTGCATCTCTCTCTCTCTCTCTCTCTCTCTGTGTGTGTGCATTTGTGTGGTGCAAAGCTTCCTTCTGCCAGCTTTCTGCGCAGCTGTTTCCTGGCCGTGGATTACCGCGGCCGCATTATCTGCTTTCAGCAGCAAAGTCTGGTGTCCCTGTTTGAGAAGGTCATTGGGACACAGGGGGCTGGCGAGAGACGATGGGGAACAGGTTTTGGGCACCCCGGACTAGAAAGGGGCGAAGGGGCACGGTTAGTTAGCCCCTTACAATCAAAAGCCAGAAGGAAGGCTGGCAAAGTGCAGCAGCCTGCCTCCGTGGCACTCGCTAGCTGAGCTGGACCAAAGTGGAATGACGGGCAATGGGAAGCTTTGAGTTTCTGTGGGAAAGCAACATAACGTCATGGGTGCTAAAAGGGAGTGGGGTTTGGGGAGAGCAGGAGGAGGAGGAGGAGGAGGAGGAGGAAAACAGTAGGGTCCTTGGTGCTCTCTAAGCTTGGTTGTTTTGTTGCAGATGTTTCATTACCCAACTAAGTAATATCATCAATGCTAGAATGGAATGGGGTTTGTGAAATAGAGGAGGAGGAGAAGGAGGAGAAGGAGGAGGAGGAAAAAGACCATGGGGTCCTTGGTGCTCTCTGAGTTTGGTTGTTTTCTTGCAGACGTTTCCTGACCCAACTAGGTAACATCATCAGTGCTAGAAGGGTGTTAGGGTTTGCCTGGTGCATTCACCCCTAGACCCAACGGGCTTGCTGAGATTGTTAATCTCTATCTGCTTGTTGTTGGCCGATCAACTTGCGTGCCAGGCTTTAGCATTTATTGGTTCCTGCACAAATCCAGACGGTGCCAGCTGCTCACCAGGAGCTGTGCCGAAGTGGCAGCTGGCATAACCCCCTGCCTGACTTGACAGGACGTGGAAGATGCTCTACGATGCAAAAATTTGCACCAAGGTCTCTCTGGACGGGCCGTCCTTGCTGCCCAGCGCCAGCCACTGGGCCTGCCCTCCCTCCTCAATCCCAGAGGGGCATCCAGAATCGGTGCTGTGCCCCGGGGTTGGCATCCTGCGGAGGATAGGTGGCCTTCCTTCCTGGCAGAGATTCATCTTCAAGAGTAATTTAGGGCAATAAGCAAGTCACCTGATGTGGGAGGTGAAGAGAGATGGCAGAGAGGTAGGTGGGGGGCTCAAAATGTAGATTTTTTTAAACTCTGGGTTTCTAAAATTGTGTGCCAGTCTGAGTCACTGGGAGTGAGTCCGGTGGCCATCTACAGGTAGTCCTCGATTTACAACATTTCACTTAGTGACTGTTCCAAGTTACGATGGCACAGGGGAAAACGTGACTTAGGACCATTTTTTCACAGTTACGTCCTCTGCAGCATCCCCGTGGTCACGGGATCAAAATTCGGCATGCTTGGCAACGGATCCATACTTACGACGGGGGTCACGGGATCCCCTTTTGTGACCTTCCCACCAGCAAAGTTGACGGGGAAAGCCCGATTCCCGGGCGACTAACTTATCAACAGTAGGGATTCACTGAACGACGTTGGCAAGAAAGGTTGTAAAAACAGGGCGAAACTCACTTGGCAAATGCCTCGCTTAGCAACAGAAACGTTGGGCTCTCCTGGGGTCGTTAAGCCGAGGACAACCTGTAGGTTCATCTAATAAATGAACCGTAATTAAAATGCGGGCACCAGCTGTTCAAAAGCTGCTAAACCCACCGATGTAATTTTCAGTTGCGAACCTGGCAGGTTTTAGAAAAATCTTTCTGGGTAGCCGCTGCAGATGTGTTCGGAAAGCAGAATGGGGCGATCACGTGATCTTGCGAGCTAGAATCTCACCGGATCGTTCAGGAAATCTACTCTCCCCTCTGGTTTCTGCCGCTAATGGCTGGATGGGCAGCCGTGCTGGGATTCTGCGGGAAGAGGGAGGGCGAGCGGGCTGGAGAGGGAAGGCTAAGGGGATGATTGCCCGGCATGACAGCTGGCCTTTAGGCGGTGATCGTTGCCACCTGAATGCCGGATGTTTGATTTGGACTGCTCTGATAATGGAACTTCTTCTCTGAGAAGACTGGAGTTATATGGAGCAACATATTAAAAGAGGAGAAAGAAAGGGAGGGAGGGAGGGAGGAAGGAAGAAAGAGGAAGGGAGGGAGGGAGGGAGGAAGGACAATGAGAAGAAGGAAAGAAGGGAGGGAGGAAAAAAGGACAATGGGAAGGAACGAAGGAAAAATGGGAAGGAGGGAGGAAGGAAGGACAATGGGAAGGAGAAAAGAACAATGAGAAGAAGGCAGGAAGGAAGAACACTGGGAGGAAGAAAGGAAGGAAGGACAATGGGATGGATGGATGGATATAGGAAGGAAGGAAGAAGGAAGGAAGGTTGGTTGGTTCAGAGAATACATAAATCATTGCTGGGTCTCGAATCTAGGACAGGATGAATTGGCTGCTTAAGTCCACTGCCTGCTAAGACCCTCCCCACTTTTTGCCAGTCCACGTGAGGCATGGCGTGGTCGATCCTTAATCTTCTGGGTGGACCCCCTTCTGAAGGACATCGCTGATTGGCCCTGTCTAAAGGCTGATATACTTATAACCAGACAGGCTTTTCCTTGGAAGTCGGTGTGTGTATATAATAGGCTTGTCTTGAAATTCAAATTCCCAGGTCAGGATCAGGTGCCGTCAAGATAACGTCGATTTTCTAAGCCAGCACCTGGATGGATTTTTTTTCCCCCCAGGATGAAAAAGTCCGAACGGGACCTTCTGCCAGGGCCGTTTTCTCCAGAAAGATCAATACATTTCGTCCTCGACTTACGACCGCAACCGAACCCAAAATTTCCATTGCTAAGCGAGACCATTGTCGAGTGAGGTTTGCCCCCTTGAAAATCTTTCTCGCCACCGCTGTTAAGCGAATCCCCACCGTCGTTAAGTTAGCGAACACAGTTCTTAAGCGAATCCGGCTTCCCCATATTGACTTTGCTCATCGGAAGGTCGCAAAAAGGCAGATCATGTGACACCCCCCCCCAAAAAGGACACCGCAACCGTCGTAAGTACATGCCCAGTTGCCAAGCCTACGAATTTTGATGACGTGAACCGCGGGGATGCTGCAACGGCCGTTAAGTGTGAAAAAAACGGTCACGAGTCGCTTTTTTCCAGTGTCGTCGTAACTTGGAACGGCCGCTAAACGAGCTGTTGTAAGTCGAGGACGTCCTGTGTTGAGAAAGGATGACGGTCAGAGCCCCTTTGTCTCTCTCCCAAAACTAGGAGAGATCTGGAGATGATTGGTCTAACGCAGGAGTCTTCCAAACTTGGCAATTTTAAGACTTGTGGACTTCAACTCCCAGAATTCCCCGGCTGGGGAATTCTGGGAGTTGGAAGTCCACAAGTCTTAAAGTTGCCAAGTTTGGAGATCCCTGGTGTAACAGATAGTGAAGAATCATCTCCAACTCAGTCCTATCAAGAAGAGGAGACCATGTATGTTTGGGCCACCGAGATCTGGGGATATTCCATCTTTGACCTTGGATGGGGTTGGTACTTCTTCATTTTCCAAAGTTTGTGTGTGTGTGTCTTCCTGGACTCACAGCTTCTGCTTGATGAGCAGGTGATGGCTTTGGCCAAGAGGAACTTTACGCAACTTCATCTGAGGCACCGCGTTGTATCCTTTCCTAGATCAGGAGAACCTTCAGAGTGTCCCTCACGTCCTGGTCACCTCATGGCTTGACTACCACAATGGACTCTACGTGGAGCTGGCCTTGAAGGCCACTCAGAAACTTCCAACTGGTCCAGAATGCAGCGGTATAAGCAGAGATGGGCACGCCTTGGTGTGCCCATGTGATGTCCCTGTGCTCATAAGTCACCACAACGACTACCACAACGGACTCTACATGGAGTTGGCCTTGAAGGCCACTCAGAAGCTTCAAGTGGTTCCACAATGCAGCAGTCTAAGCAGAGATGGGCTTGCCTTGGCATGTCTATGAGATGTCCTTCCTCCATAAGTTATCATAAGGACTGTCACAATGCACTATTCGTGAAGCTGATCTTGAAGGCCACTCAGAAGCTTCAATTGGTCCAGAATGCAATGGTGTAAGCAGAGATGGCCATGTTTCGGTCTGCCCATGTGATGTCCCTACTCCATAAGCCACCACAATGCCTACCACAATGGACTACACCGTGCTGACCTTGAAGGCCACTCAGAAGCTTTAACTGGTCCAGAATGCAGTAGTATAACCAGAGATGGGCTTGCCTCAGCATGTCCATGTGATGTCCCTGCTCCATAACTTCCACTGATGGCCAGTTGGCTGCTGGCTGTTACCTATAACAATGCCACGTAGGGCCTTGCAACTTGTGGGACCGCCTATCTTAAAGCCCTCCAAGGTTCAGGGTTAGGGTTCCAACTCTGTTATTTTTCTATTCTGTTAAGAGAGGGTCAAGCTATTCTCCAAAGCTCCAGAAGACAAGACAAGAAAAAATGGACGGATACTAACCTAGAACTAAGGAGGAACTTTCTAACAGTGAGGACAATTAACCAGAGGAACAGAAGTTGCCTTCAGAAGTTGTGGGTGCTGGAGGCTTTTAAGAAGGGAGTGGACAGCTGCTTGTCTGGAACGGTAGAGGTGTCAGCTTTGGAAGCCATATTAGGCCGGAAGCTTCCATGCTGCCACCTTCTCATGGGTGGGAAAGTAGGAGGGGGGATTTAGAAGAGGGGTTGTCTGTAGACATAATAGCATTCTTCCTGTCGGTCAAGGTCAGGCCGATCCTGCATCTGGAGAAGGAGTGGTGGGAGTGCTGTCTCGAGATAGGACAGACGGTGATTGGAGCATGTGATCGACTGAGGAGTGAGGGGATGGTTTTGGGGGTTTTGATTTACTGAGGGAAAATATGGACCTCTCAGATTCAGGTTTTCCCCAGATGTGCCAGTTTACCTATTCTAGTAAATAGAACTTTGAAAAATGCCTACTTCAGAGTCTTTACTTGGAGTTAGGGTTTTTCTGGAAGGCTGACAAGAGGGATTCCTGGTCAAGCAAGGGGTTGGACTTGAAGACCTCTAAGGTCCCTTCCATCCTTCTCATTATTATTCTATCCCCCCCGTATCTCTTGGCCAACTCAATGCAACAGGGTTGGGGTGCTTGTTGGTCCTAGAAGATGTTCACCCTCAAACGGCCAGAGACGCAAACTCTTGAAAGCCGAAGCGCGGCGCGGTTATCAGGACCGGCTTACCGTTTGCATCTGGTACCCCGGTGAGCGCGCCCACGGCCGCTGCCGTTTCGCCGGACAAGACGATCTGCCCTCCGCCCTGGAGGGTGGCTTCTGCAAGCGTGGCCACGGCGTGAGCGGCCGCCTCACTGGAAGACAAGACGAGAAAGAGGGAGGCACCCATGAGTAGGGAGAAAGAAAAGAATTAATTTTTGCCTCTTTCCAATTTGGATTTTATTTTGTGCGCTTTAAATATTTTATCTGTACGCCAACCTGAGTCCCTCTGCGAGGGAGATGGGCACTTCCTAAATGTGAGTTTGCACTGATGATGTTCCCTAGTTGGGTCATGAAACGTCTGCCAGAAAACAACCAAGCCCAGAAAGCATCAAGCACCCCACAGTCCTTCTCCTCTGTACGAACCCCCTGCCTTCTATCACTGATGATGTTCCCTAGCTGGGTCCTGAAACGTCTACAAGAGAAGAACCAAGCTCAGAGAGCACCAAGGACTCCTTGTTTTCAACCCCGAGAATATACAAATATTCTCCTTTGTTAGCTGAAAAAAGTGCACATCCTAATTAACCGATCGAGGCCGGGAGGAATCCAAGGCCCTGGTGGCTCAGCAGACTAAAAAGCACTGTTATTAACATCAAGCTGTCTGCAATTACTGTGAGTTCGAATCTCGCCAAGGCTCAAGGTTGACTCAGCCTTCCATCCTTTCTAAGGTAGGTAAATTGAGGACCCGGTTTGTGGGGGCAATAAGCTGACTTTGTATAAAATATACAAAAGTATGAAGGCTATTGCTTAACGCATTGTAAGCTGCCCTGGGTCTCCAGAGAAGGGCGGCATACAAATTAAAGCAAAACAAAAAAAAAAAGCTTTCCCTTCTCCAGTGACCATCACCAATTCCGTTGGAAAAAAAAAATTGCTTGTTTTTGTTCTGTCTGATCCTTCTCAGCTTCATGCAGTGCTCTCACCTTCCCCCCACACACTCCTTTCACAGGTAGCCACATTCTCTCTGCACCCCACCCCCACCAGGCACTCAAGTCAGCTCAGGTGCTCATAGGCTTGTTAACACAACCCTCCAGGGACGCCATTAATCTCCCGCTACCAAAGCCAGCCTGGAAAGCGATCTCTGCTTCCCACGCAGCCGGAGAGAGCTTCCTGCGAAAGGCCAGGGCTTCTGCGCTGCGGAGTTTGAGCCAGCAGGCTGGCAAAGGCTGGGTGGGACAGGGGGGAGCCCACCCCACAGACATCCAGCGCGTTGGCATTTGTGCAGTGCCCCCTCCACCCCCCCCCAAATATCCCAGTCACTGCGTTTCCCAAGGATGCACCGAAAAGAAACTGGGTTGCTCGCTGGAGAATGAAAACAAGAACCTATTCTATTTCTTTTAAAAAAGGATTTTGTAGATTAGCTCTTGTCACTCAGTGCTGAAGGGAATGTGACAGCTGCAGGAAAAGCTAAAGCTGTGGAGAATGAGATGGGTGAAGAAAGAAAGAAAGAGACAGAGAGAGAGAGAAAGGAAGGAAGAAGAAAAAGAAACAAAGAAAGGTTTAAGAAGGAAGAAGAGAGAGGAAGGAAGAAGGTGGGAAGAATGAATGAGAGAGAGGACGGGAGGGAGGCAAGAGAGAGAGAAAGAAAGAAAGGAGAGAGGAATGAAGGGAGAAAAGAGAAGGAAAAGATAGATGAAAGAAAGAGAAAACAAAAAGAAACAAAGAAAGAAGGTGTAAGAAGGAAGAAGAGAGAGGGAGAGAGAAAGGAAGGAAGGAAGGGGTCAGAAGGAAGAAGAGAGAGGAAGGGAGTGAAGAAAGAAAGAGAAAGAAAAGATAGATGAAAGAAAGAAAGAAAGAAAGAAAGAAAGAAAGAAAGAAAGAAAGAAAGAAAGAAAAAGGGAAGGAAGGAAGGAAGGAAGGAAGGAAAGGAGGAAAGGAAAGGAAAGGAAAGAAGAAAGAAAGAAAGAAAGAAAGAAAGAAAGAAAGAAAGAAAGAGGGAAGGAAGGAAGGAAGAAAGGAAAGGAGGAAAGGAAAGGAAAGAAGAAAGAAAGAAAGAAAGAAAGAAAGAGGGAAGGAAGGAAGGAAGGAAGAAAGGAAAGGAGGAAAGGAAAGGAAAGGAAAGGAAAGGAAAGGAAGAAAGAAAGAAAGAAAGAAAGAAAGAAAGAAAGAAAGAAAGAAAGAAAGAAAGAAAGAAAGAAAGAAAGAAAGAAAGAAAGAAAGAAAGAAAGAAAGAAAGAAAGAAAGAAAGAAACCAACCAACCAACCAACCAACCAACCAACCAACCAACCAACCAACCAACCAACCAACCAACCAGGGTTACCGAGATCTGGTCAAGGGTTCAAATGGGGACCCAGGACCCCTCCCCTACCTGTTGAGCGCCATAGTGACCGTGGCGCCTTGCTGCATCTCCTGCGAGGCGGCTACGGCGGCTTCGGCCAGGGAGGCCACTGCCTGCGTGGCTTCGGAGGCCTGTGTGGTCTGGATGGTCATCTCGCCCCCCTGTAGCGTCGCCCAGTTCTGCTCCACCTGGCGGGGATGGAGGAGACGAGAGATCCGTTGCAGGACTCCTCGACTTACGTCCGCTCGCTTAGCAAGCGGTCAAAGATATGACGGGTCCCCAAAAGGTACGGCCCTCGACTTACGAGAGTTTGTTTAGTGGCCGTTCCAAGTTAGAACAGCACCGAAGAAAGTAACTTACGACTGATTTTCGCACTTACGACCACTGCAGCATCCCTATGGTCATGTGAATAAAATTCAGATGCTTGGCCACTGACTCGTATTTATGACGGTCGCAAGTCCCAGGGTCACGTGACCTGCTGACCAGCGAAGTCAACGGGGAAGCCATATTCACCTAACAACCGTGTCACTAACTTTAACAACCGCCGTGATTCACTTAAGAAAGGTCGTAAAACAGGGCAAAACTCACTTAACAAAATGTCTCGCTTAGGGACATAAATTCTGGGCTCCGTTGTGGTCGTTAAGCCAACCCATCCTGCGGTCACGTGACCTGCATTTATGACCATTTGCGCCATCCTGCATTTTACAACCGTTTTACCGAAAAATTGGCTTCCAATGTTTGGCAAAACCAGCCCAGAGCAAACCACTGGCTCACTTAACAACCACGTTGTTCATTTAATGACCATGACGGACTGCTTTAGTACCGTGGCGTTCGCTTAACGACTAATGCCTAAAAAGCTCATTAAGGTCATGTGGATGACCAGTTTTACGACCAGGATGGCCAGGCTCCTTGATGGTCATAAACTGAGGACTTAGGGTCGTAAGTCGAGGACTATCAGAGCAGGGGGGTTAAAGCGCCTGCGAAAAGCCTAAGCAAGGGTGAAAGTGTCCAGCTTTGCTCAGACAATGGACGCTTGTCTTCCCGAGCAAATTTTCAAGGGCGGAATCAAAAACGCACACACAAAAAACCCCACAACTTTTAAGCTGGTTTTTCAGATGGAAATCCGGTTTTCTCGAGGAAACAAAGCTGTTTTGTGCTGCCCTCTATTGCTCTGAGAATCCTACACCGTTGTGGGGCGGGGGAGAACGAGGCTGCTACAAAGGCCTGGAGACCAAGGGCGGGATGAGGGGGGTGGGAGCAAGGTTAAAAAAAAAAGGGGAGGGGTGACCTCCTTCCCCTTCCCCAATTTAACAGACTGTTATCAGATTCCCATCCTGGCTCGTTTCAGTCCGACGTTATATCAGAAGGTGCCACGCAGCCTTGGATTCAGCTCGGTTGAAATGAACGAGAAGGACGGGGGGGTCCTCGACTTACGACGGGAACGGAGGCCCGAAGTCGCTTCTGGTCGCTAAGCGAGTCACTACATGACCGCGCCCGATTTTACATCCTTTTTTAAACAGTGGTTCGTTGTGGACTCCTGACTTTATCCCAATTGAAACG
>NW_026843855.1:5874511-5961285 GCF_029531705.1 Pantherophis guttatus | reverse complement strand
AGGGATAACAGCCTAAGCACAGGCTCTTAAAGGGATAACAGCCAAAAAACCTGCTGACTCATTCCCCTCATTGCATCAGCTGGTCAGCTCTTGAATTGTTACCTTGACAAAAGCCAACTTGATGTCGCGTCACCCAGAGAACATTTAGACCACCTGGTAAATTTTACCCAGTGCAGATGGGTGGAAGCGCCTCAGAAGGAGAGCCAACCTTGAAATGAGGAGGAATTTCCTAACGGTGAGAACGATGGAATCGCTCACGATGGAGTGGTGGGTTCTCTCCATCAGTGGAGGATTTCAAGAAAAGATTGGACAACCATTTGTCTTGGATGGTGGAAGATCTCTTGCCTTGGGGTTTGACTAGAAGACCTCCAAGGTCTCTTCCAGCCCTAAGATTCTATGAAGTCAGATTTACTGGAGCAATTTCTTGCACCTTCCAATACATGATAGCAGTCTTCCAGTATCTGAGGGGCTGCCACAGAGAAGAGGGGGTTGGCCTAACTCCAAAGCCCCTGAAGGCAGGAGAAGAAGCAACGGATGGAAACTAACCAAGGAGAGAAGCAACATGGAACTAAGGAGACATTTTTCCTGACAGTGAGGGCAATTAACCAGTGGAACAGCTTGCCACTAGAGGTTGTGGATGCTCCAACACTGGAGATTTTCAAGAAGAGTATCGACCTCCATTTATCTGAAATGGTAGAGGGTTTCCTGCCTGGTTGGACTAGACTAGAAGACCTCCAAGGTCCCTCCCACCTCTGTGATTCTGTTAATATTCATGGTTTGAAAGAGCCTATCTGGAAAACCACGAGTTGTGTTTAAGGCCAAGGTGGTGGGAAGCTGGCTAGTCTGACTCTCCAGGATGTGATGCAATGCAATACAGCATCCGGTTAACCAGGTTCTTGAGCTTGGTTATTGGCTTGTAGATGTTTAATGAACCAATTAGGTATCATCAGTGCTAGAAGGGAGGGGGGTTGCGAGGAGGGGGAGGCGGAGGACGACAACAACTTTGGGGTCTTTGGTGCTCGCTGAGCTTGGTTGTTTTCTCTGCCGACGTTTTGTGACCCAACTAAGTAACACCATCAGTCCAGAAAGGAATGGGGGGTTTTGCATTCTATTTATATGCAAGTAGCCTGCCCTATCAGTGTTGGAGGGTTCTTGCTGGCTCCTTGATTAGGCTGTTGTTTCATGTTTGATGGTTTGTACGAGTTGGTAATGCCGTGTTTGGCGTTTCTTTATTGCTTGATTGTTGATCTAGTATTAATTTTGGTGTTAATCTCTGCTTATCGGGGCGTTCATTGCTGGCAAAGAAGAGTTTTGGCCTTTTAGCTTTTTGATTGCCATTTCTGAATGGTGTGCAAATGTTGCTTCTCTCTATGTGCCCATTGATGGCTGATTTGTAAACATCTCTATTTACAAGGAATTCTTTAGCATTTTTTAGGGCTTGGCTTGGTCTAGGATGCTCGTCGTTTTCCAGTTGAAACTATAGTGGGGTATGCTCCATATGTGGGGTAAAATTAAGGAGTTTACATCATGTCTTCTGAGTGACTTTTGTTCTTACTTTAATCAAGCCCCAAAGTTTCTAGGCCTCACCGTGTGCCAAACCTAAGAAAAGTCTGTTGCTAGAAGGAGGAAGAAGGTGTTCAAGACCTACCCTCTGCTTCTGCTCTTCTGTCCGGACATCGCTGCGGACGTTAGCCCAGGGAATGTCTTCTGGCCACCAAATGGGTTTGCAGCTCTCCTTCCCCCAGCCCGGCTTTCCGCGACCCGTTGAGTATTTCAGCATTTCAGGGATGAAAGCTCTCAGCTGGGCCTGTGGCAATAATAATAATAATAATAATAATAATAATAATAATAATAATAATAGTGTAAAGATTGGGGAAGCAAAGGTCTGCATCAGGAGCTTGGCCCATCATAGGTAGTCCTCGAACTTACAACAGTTTCATTTAATGACCTTTCCTAGTTACAATGGCATCGAAAGAAGCGATTTACGAACATTTTTCGCACTTACGATCGTTGCAGCGTCTCCATGATCACACGATTTACGTTCGGATGCTTGACAACGGACTCACATTTATGACGGTCGCAGTGTGCCGGGGTCACGTGATCCCCTTTTGCAACCTTCTGACAAGTCAAGTGGGAAGCTAGATTCACTCAACAACCGTGTTACTAATTTAACAACTGCAGCGACTCATTTAACGAACGTGACGAGAAAAGCCGTAAAATGGGGCAAAACTCACTTAACAAATTTCTCACTTACGGATATAAATTTTTGGCTCAGTCGTGGTCATAAGTCGAGGACTACCTGAACAGATCTTATCGAGATGCAAGAAGGTCATCATTATATTTATGAAATTTATACGCTACCTACCTCACTATCCAAAGATATTTATTTGTATTTATTTATTAAATTTATTTGCCATCCATCTCAACCAGAAGGTGAGCCCGAGAGGCTTACAATGTCAAAATATACGTCTTAATATTTTTATTTATTTAGGAAATTTATGTTGCCGCCTATTCGCAGCTGGCAACTCAAGGCGGCTTACAAGAATATAAAAACCTCATATGAAAAAAAAAAACCAATAAAACTAATAAAAGAGAGAATCATAAATTAATAAAATAATATAATCAAATAACCTCCATCCCACTCTGCATTCCCCAGGCCTGCTGGCAGGACCAGGTCTACACTGGGATATACAGTGTTATATCATAATTATATTGTATATAAACATACAATAAATACATATTTAATATACAGATGATATCAAGAGGCAAGCAGCAGACTGGCCCATTACGGATCATATTGAAGCAAGATTTTCAGAGATCCTGGAGAAACTTTTTAACACAAGAGCAAAGTGGAATTTTCTGAATGCATTTTGGGATGGGGCAGGAACTATCAGCCAGAACTCCTGTTCCAGCCCTTGTTCTCCGTACCCAAAAACTTAAGAGCAGAAGTATTCTGCAGTTATTGCAAAGGAGTTTTGAGAGATTTGGAATTTTACTTCTAATAATGCACAGTCCGATGGGGGAAAAAAGGCCATGAAAAAAGAAAAGGAAAGGAAACACCAAAGGAAATTTTACCAGAGATTTGTAATTGCATGCTGCCATCTTAGGTATTGTAAGACTTGAATCTACACACAGGTCGTCCTCGACTTACGACTGTAATTGGGACCAGAATCACCATCGCTGAGCAAGGCAGTTGTTAAGTGAGTCGCATCCTGCTTTTCTCATTGAGCAAGGGGGGTTGGACTAGAAGATCTTCAAGATCCCTTCCAACTCTCTTATTCTGTTATTCAATAAACCCGATATTCTTTTTTGCCACGGTTGGTAAGCGGACCGCTGAGGTTGTTAAGCGAATCATACAGTCGTTAAGCGAATCCGGCTTTGCTGGTCGGATAGCAGCTGGGAAGGTTGCAAATGGCTGATCATGTGACCCTGGGGATACTACGACGGTCGTAAATGTGAGGACCAGTGGTAAATCATTGTTTTCAGTGCTGTTGTAACTTTGAATGGTCCCTTAATGGTTGCAAGTCAAGCACTATCTGTAATGTATTCTTATCCCTCCTTCCATCATCTTCTATCATCCATCCATCCATCCATCCATCCATCCATCCATCCATGCCAGCAAGATGTCTATCCAGGTTGTCCCAAAGGTGTTTTTTCAAAAGGCAACTGGACTTTCTTATTTCTCCTTGAAGACGTTTCGCTTCTCATCCCAGAAGCTTCCTCAGTTCTGACTGAACGGTGAAGAATGGAAGGAAGGTTACTCAGGTGACCCTGAGGGCGCAGATAAACCTCCAAGCGGCCACAAGGACTCTCAGAGAGAGCACTAACGACCAGACGACTGCAAGGAGTCTAAATCCTTCCATCCACCACCAATTCAATCAGAACCGAAGAAGCTTCTCGGATGAGAAGCGAAACGTCTTCAAGGAAAAACAAAGGAAGTCCACTTGCCTTTTGAAAAAACACCTTTGGGACAAGGTGGGAAGAATATTGATGCTTTCGAAGTCTGGCGTTGGAGAAGACTCTTTGAGAATACCAAAACTAAACAAAACGAGGGAATCATCAACCGGATCCATCCACAGTTCTCACTTCTTCAGCTGTTTACACTGTTCTTCAACCCTTCCCATAATGTCGCTATTTACATTTTGTGGAAATTGCCTTGGAAATTCTTGCCGGATGAACCGTGGAGCCTACGAACGTTGTGTGTCATCATGTACAATGGTGCTGCACAAAATGAAGATTATTATTATTTTTTTTAAAAAACCCATGGGGAAATGCTGCAGCGTTTAGGGTGTATTTGTCGGCAGAGTCGCTGATTCTGGCCTCTGAGAGTTGCATCATCCTCTACAGGACTCTGCGGTGTTCTTTTCTTCACGGAGAAACACGCCATTATTGAGGTGCGTGTTTGTCCTCCAGGATATCAAGGGACGGAAGGCTGGAGATTTTGCCCCAACTTAGCACCCGAGGAATCGAATGATCAATTGATTGATTATGTGCCATGAAGTTGGTGTTGGCAAGGAAGTCTTTTGGGTTTTTAGCTTTTGGATTATCTGTTTTGAATGGTGTGTACATGTCGCTTATCTCTATGTGCCCGTTGATGGCTGATTTGTCTGACTGCCAGGCGTCCAGGAATTCTCTAGCATTTTTGGACCTGGCTCGGTCTACGATGCTCCTAGCGACCACACAGATATTTTTGGCTCTAACTCAGCACTCCAGGAATCGACTGAACAATTGATTGATTATGTGCCATGAAGTTGGTGTTGGCAAGGAAGTCTTTTGGTTTTTTTTAGCTTTTGAATCATCTGTTTTGAATGGTGTGTACATGTTGCTTATCTCTATGTGCCCGTTGATGGCTGATTTGCCTGAATGCCAAGCGTCCAGGAATTCTCTAGCATTTTTGGACCTGGCTTGGTCTATAATGCTCCTAGCGACCACACAGATAGATTTGGCTCTAACTTTGCAGAAATTGACCTCAGGAATTGACCAAAGAAAAGTTCTCATTTGTCCAGGTCAGGTCTTTCAACAGTGAGAGCACCCATCATATCATGGCACCTGACTGCTTCAAAACTCAATGAATTCAATTTTCGGCATGTTTTGAAGCTGAAATCTTGTCCTGGCACTCGTCTTTCTCCCTGCATTCGAAGTGCCCTCACTATTTCTTCTGGCTGAAATAGCAAGTCATGTGGTAAATCACATCGTTTTCTCAGTACTTGTCAAGTTTTAGTATTCTTTGTCTTCCAGAATGGATTTCCAACAAATATCGAGGTACTACCGTATCTTAGTCCTTCCACCGGGCCGCTGAGTGTCCCTTCTACCTTTCCTTGCATCAATGTCTTCTCTTCACATCACATGTCCAAAGTAGAATCATTTGAACCTTCAGTCGGAATTTCGGGTTGATTGTCTAACGGTCCATCTGTTTTCATTTGTCCAGATCATAGTTTCCCACCAGAACTGTCAGAACTGAAGAAGCTTCTTGGATGAGAAAGTGAAATGTCTTAAAGAAAAATCAAAAAATCCAGGTGTCTTTAAAATAAAAGCGCCTTTGGGAGATTCATTTGTTGGTTTTCTTGGCTGTCCATGGTCTTCTCAAGAATCTTCTTCAACACCCAAATTCAAAAGCCTCAATATAGTTAGTAATAGCACTTAAGACTTATATACCGCTTTTTACGGCCCTGTCTAAGCGGTTTTACAGAGTCAGCCTCTTGCCCCCAACAATTTGGGTCCTCATTTTACCCACCTCGGAAGAATGGAAGGCTGAGTCAACCTCAGGTAGTTCTTGATTTACAACCATTCGTTTAGTGACGAAGCTACCACGGCACTGAAAAAGGTGACTTATGACCGCTTTTCACACTTACGACCATTGCAGCAATCCCCACGCTCACGGGATCAAAATTCGGACACTTGTCAACTGTATTTATGACGGTCCCAGTTTGGCGACCTTCTGAAAAGCAGAGTCAACGGGGAAGTCGGATTCACTTAACAACCATGTTACTAATTTAACAACTGCAGGGGTTCACTTAACAACGGTGGCAAGAAAGGTCGCAAAATGAGAAAAAGCCTCAACACCTGGATATTTTTGGCTCAAGTACGGTCAATCTGTATTCTTCCAATCCTGCTTGTTCGAAAATGAACTCCTGGTTCCACAGAGGGTAACAGGCGATATTCTGATTTTTGCCCTGAGAATATGTGGCTGCAAAATGTGGGTGAAATTTGATAGGATGATTTTGGATCCTCCTCCTCCTTTTTCTCTGGGTAGGAAGGAAAGGGAGTGACTTTCCTTCCCCCCCCCCCCACAAGGCTTTCTGAAAACCTATTTAAAGAGGTCAAATGACAGGAATGGAAAATTTTATTCCTCCGACTCCGGGATGGAGGTCTGGAGAGTGAAGGGTAGGGCACAACTGCTCAAAGACTGCCTGTCTTCGATTTAAAGACAACCTTCCCTTAACTCAAATGATGTTTCTCTTTCTCTCTACCACACATATGAAATCCAAGATGTTCAGGTTTTCCTAATCATTCCATAAAGAGGCATAATAGCTATGAAAATATCACACTACAGCGCCCCCTAGTGTCTCCAAAATAATCTTGCAATGATTACATTGCAGTATATCGTGATCGGAAAGCAGCTTATGTAAGCTATTTATTTTAAAAAAAAAAAGTTAATCCACAAAAGGTGCAGCACAACTCTTTATGAGTTTGGTATATTGTAGACTGGTGTTTCTCAGCCTTTGGAACTTGAAGAGGGCTGGGTTTCAATTCCCAGAGTTCCCCAGCCAGCAGGCCGAGTCCAGGTATCTTAAAAAGTACCGCTAGAAGAGAATATTTGTAGCTCAGGGTTCAGCTGTTTGGGTCCTTGGTGCTCTGAGCTTGGTGGCTTCCTTTTTTTTTTTTTTTGAAGACATTTCATAACCCAGCTAGGTAACATCATCAGTACGGGCAGGGAAAGGGATTTGCAAAAGAGAAGGAGGAAGAGCAAGAGGAGGAGGATAAAGACTGTGGGGTCTTTGGTTTCAGAACTTGGTGGCTTTCTTGAAGATGTTTCATGACCCAGCTAGGGAACATCATCAGTGCTAGAAGGAGTGGGGTTATAGACACAGGAATCAAATCCCTCTTCCTTCTAACACTGATGATGTTCCTTAGTTGGGTCATGAAATGTCTGCAAGGAAACCACCAAGCTCAGAGACCACCAAGGACCCCCATAATCCATTTCCTCCTCCTCTTCCTCCTCCTCCTCCCCCCTACCAAATCCCATTCCCTTCTAGCACTGATGATGCTACCTAGTTGGGTCATGAAACATCTGCAAGGAAACCACCAAGCTCAGAGAGCACCCAGGACCCCACATCTTCAAGTCCCCAAGATTGAGAAATGATGCCCTAGACCAGTTACGACTAACCTTTTCGGCACTGAGTGCTGAAACTGGAGTGCGTATGCGTGCCGGAGCACCAGAACCTGGAACAGAACAACTGGCCCGGTGCGCTGCACGCCAGACCAGCTGTCTGCTGCGCATGAGTGCAATGGAACCCGGAAGAGTAGCTGGCGTCGGCGCGCGTGCCCAGAGAGGACTCTCCGTGCCACCTCTGGCACGCGTGCCATAGGTTCACCATTACGGCCCCAGACTAACATGATTGCCCAGTTAATCCTCGGTCTTCAGCATGGGGCCACCTGCCCCGAAGAAGACCTTCTTCCTCTACGCAATGGGCCCTCTTCAACTCACCCCAAAGGCCTGTGGGGTGTGATTTTATTTTTTTTTTAAACCTGCTTCTTACGAACGCCACTCCTGCAAGGGAAAAGCAGACCAAGTCAGAGACGGAGAGAGATGCATCTGTTCAGGTTAGGCCTGTCTTGGTTCTGATGGGAGTCCGTAAGCTCCATCTGGCTGCTTTGAAAAGTTCTATTTTGGGGTCCCCCGATGGATTAATTAGAAACGGAGAATTTTGCGCCACGCCGAGCACTTGTCAAGGGCCCTGGGGACGCAATCAAGGAGAGCCACGCACAGCAAGCCCGCTCAGGCACGAGAGCTTTAATTATGGGAACGTGATCAGCCGTGAACACAATCGCGGTGCTTCCCAAGGACTAATCAGGGTTCTGAAGACAGCCCAACATCGCCAAGCCTTAATTTCCCAGTTGCCGCCAGAAGAGTTCAGGTTTCACAGCTTGCGAGGCCTCCCTGACATACAGGCGGTCCTGGACTTAACGGCCATAACTGAGCCCAAAATTTCTGCTTTTGCTAAGCGGGACAGCCGTGGAGAGAGGTTTGCTCCATTTTACGACCTTTTTTGCCAGAGTTGTTAAGTGAATCGCCGCCGTTGTTAAGTTAGTCGCGGGGCTGTTAAAGGGAATCTGGCTTCAGATGTTTGGCAATGGATTCGTATTTATTTATTTAGGGCGACCCAAGGCAGCATACGAGGACACAAAAACACAATATAATAGAAAGGAAGGAAGGAAGGAAGAAAAGGAAGGAGGGAAGAAAGGAAGAAAGAAAAAAAAAGAAAGAAGGAAGGAAAGAAGAAAAAGGAAGGAAGGAAGAAAAAGAAGGAAGGAAGGAAGGAAGGAAAGAAAGGGAAGGAGGGAAGAAATGAAGAAAGAAAAAAAGAAAGAAGGAAAGAAGAAAAAGAAGGAAGGAAGGAAGAAAAAGAAGGAAGGAAGGAAGAAAAGGAAGGAGGGAAGAAAGGAAGAAAAAAGAAAAGAAAGAAGGAAAGAAGAAAAAGAAGGAAGGAAGAAAGAAAAAGAAGGAAGG
This sequence comes from Pantherophis guttatus, assembly GCF_029531705.1. The sequence goes on along the minus strand of NW_026843855.1, from coordinate 5,952,554 downwards.
ACGGAAGAAAGGAAGGAAGGAAGGAAGGAAAAGGAAGATAATAAAAACTTTGTGATGGTTGCAGTGTCCCGGGACCACGTGATCCCGTTTTTCGACCGTCTGATGAGCAGAGTCCAGGGGGAAGCCAGACTCACTTAACAACCTTGTTACCAATATAACACCTGCAGCGACTCACTTAACGACTGTGGCGAGGAAGGCGGTAAGGTGGGGCAAAACTCACTTAAGAAGTCTTCCGCTTAGCAAGTGGAAATTTGGGGCTCAAATTGGCATCGTAAGTCGAGGACTGCTGGCGTTTTAGAAGATCATCGCGGTTCTCTCCCAGGAGGGGCAGAATTAAGTGCGCCTCTGAGGAGTTGTGAGAAGAGGCAGAGAGAGAGAGAGAGAGAGAGAGATGCTTGAGGGGGGGGGGGGGGGGAATCAATCGGCCAGAGACGTGTCATGCTCCTTCCCTCTCTTAGCAACCTGCTCCAAGTTTCCACCTCCCTCGGATGGTTACCTGGGTCATTTTATCCACCGAGACCGGAATCCCGTCGATGGTGAGAGGGGGAAGCTCCGAGTTAACCTCCTGCGGCGCAGGTGCGTGCTCCAACAGCGCTGACTCCAAATCTTCCAGGATCATGCTCTTGTACTTGCGCACCTGTGGGGAATCGCAGAGGTTCAGGTAAACAAGAGCCAAGAGCGACAGGAGGGAAGAAACTGCTAAGTAACGGAAACGGGGTGGGGAGGGGCAGGAATGCGTCCGCGTTGCTCGTGGTGCCGCGCGGCAGAGCGAACGAGCGAGCAAACAACACCGCAGCTGCCCGGGAAAAACAGCCCTTGGCCCCCAAAGGATGGGAGGCGCGGGGCAGCGAGATGATGAAACGGCGAGCAACGTTAAGCCGTGGCAGGGGGGTGGTTGCCAGAGAGGTTTTGTAAGGGAGGGCAGGGACTTCGGTGGTGGTGCTTGGTGAGATTCTCAGCCAGGCTCTCAAGTCCCCTCTTGGGAGGTTGGGTCGAGGGGGCAGCGCTTTGGGGGTTGGGTACCGGCAGAAGAGAGGGTTCATAGCTCAGGGTTGAACGGAGGAAGGGTCCTGGGTGCTCAGTGAGATTGGAGGTTTGCTGGCAGATGTTTCAATTACCCAGCTAGGGAACATCATCCATGCTGGAAGGGAGTGAGTGGGGTTTGTGTAGGGGAAGAGGAAGAGGAGGAGGAAGGAGGGGGAGGGGTGCTTGGTGCTCTGAGTTTGGCGGTTTTCTTGCAGACATTTCATGACCCAACTAGGTAACATAATCAGTGTCAGAAGGGAGGGGAGGTTGCAGAGAGGAGGAGGAGGAGGATGGTGCTCTCTGGACTTGGTGATTTTCTTGCAGACGTTTCCTGACCCAACTAGGTAACATCATCAGTGACAGAAAGGAAGGAGGGTTGCGGAGTGAAGGAGGACAACTATAGGTTTCTTGGTGCTCCCTGAGCTTTGGTTGCCTTCTTGCAGACGTTTCGTGACCCAACTAGAGAACATGATCAGTGCTAGGTTTGCTCTCATTAATTTATATACGTTTGCCCTATCAGTGTTGGTGGGAGTGTTGTTGGGTGTTTCTTAATTAGGCTGTTGCTTACTGTTCGAATTGTCAGTTCCTTAACTGGAGTATATTCACTTCTCTTTTTTTGAATGGTGTGTAGATGTTGTTTATATCGATGTGCCTGTTGATGGCCGATTTGTTTGAATGCCAGGCTTCCAGGTATTCTCTAGGGTTTTGGGGCTTGGCGTGATCAAGGAACTGCCAAGAAGGAAACAACACTCCCATCAACACTGACAAGCAAGCCACTTGTGTGTAAACAGAGAGCAAACCCCACTCCCTTCTAGCTCTGATGGCGTTACCTATTTGGGTGGTGAAATGTCTGCGAAAGAACCAAGCTCAGGAAGCACCAAAGATCCCACAGTCCTCCTCCTCCTCTCCACAAACCCAACTCCCTTCTAGCACTGACGATGTTACCTAGATGGGTCATGAAACTTCTGGAAGCAAACCTCCAAGCTCAGACAGCAATAAGGACCCCAGAGTCGTCATCCTCCTCCTCCTCTTCCACTACACAACCCTCACTCTCCCTTTTAACACTGATGATGTTCTTTAGTAGGGTCATGAAACATCTGTGAGAAAACCTCCAAGGTCAGAGAGCACCCAGGACCCCTCAGTTCAACTCTTGAGCTACAAATATTCTCTTCTATCAGTACCCAATCCCCAAAGTGCTGCCCCTCAATTCAACCTCCCAAGAGGGACTTGAAAGTCTCAAGCGTCTGCCGGAGAACCTCACCGAGCACCCACCCCTGAGGACGTTACCCAGATGGGTCATGAAACGTCTGCAAGAAAACCACCAAGCTCAGAGAGCATAGTTGGGCCCCACACAGTTGTAGATATGTAGAGTGGATATCTGGGAGCTTTCTGCTTTCTCACCTTTTACCCTTTGAGTAAAAATAAAATAACTACCTGGTTTTCTGCGTTTAGTATTTGCGGAGGCAAATACTCCCATTCACCATCTTCTTCTGGCAATTTCCAAACTTCTCCATTCCCTCCACACACAAACACACTCCTGGCAACTCAAATCCACTTCCAACTAGGGAGGGGCGAGGAAGGCGCAGAGGAGTCTTACCACGTTCTCCAGCGGGGCCGCCCCAAAGACTTTGAAAACCGGGTTGGGTTTGGAGGGGGAGATGCACAAGACGATGGCTTGCTGCCCGACTCGCGTGGTGTATTCATCCAACGTGGCCCGTAGCTTCCTGGCTCAGAAGGATAAGAAAAAGAAGAGCGGTGGCTTTAAAAGATATTCCCCTTCAGGAAAGTCAGATCCTCAAGGCTTCTGGTTTTAAATTTTTCCACCACGTCAAGTTTGCAAATGGGATGAAGGCCCAACAAATGGTAAAATGGGGTAGGGAATTTTTTTGCATATTTATTTATTAAAATTCATAAGCCGCCCATTCCCGCTGTCAGGCGGCTCTTGGGGGCTTACAATATGATAAAAAAAAAAAAAAGTACTACACAAGACAATTAAAATGAGAAGGATTAAACAGGAAAGCTAAAAAGAAAAGCAAAAAGAGGTAAAAGCATGTACAAAACGTTAATGTGTTGAATGTGAAAATAAGTTGAGGTTAAATAAATTAAAAAGCAAAATACAGTGGGGCGGAGGTGGCATCTTCTGGTTAAGGGGATGGCCTAGAAACCAGGAGACGAGGAGTTCTAGTCCCACCTTAGGTACAAAAGCTGGCTATGTAACTTTGGGCCAATCACCAGGAGATGGTAAGTTCTAGTCCGCCCTGGGCATCAAAGCTGACTGGGTGACTTTGGGCCAATCATTAGGAGATTGTGAGTTCTAGTTCCGCCTTAGGTATGAAAGCTGATTGGGTGAATCTGGGCCAATCACCAGGAGACAGTGAGTTCTAGTCCTGCCTTAGGCATGAAAGCTGACTGGGTGACTTTGGGCCAATCACCAGGAGATGGTGAGTTCTAGTCCCGCCTTAGGCATGAAAGCTGATTGGGTGAATCTGGGCCAATCACCAGGAGTCAGTGAGTTCTAGTCCTGCCTTAGGCATGAAAGCTGGCTGGGTGACTTTGGGCCAATCACCAGGAGATGGTGAGTTCTAGTCCCGCCTTAGGCATGAAAGCTGACTGGGTGACTTTGGGCCAATCACCAGGAGTCAGTGAGTTCTAGTCCCGCCTTAGGCATGAAAGCTGGCTGGGTGACTTTGGGCCAATCACCAGGAGATGGTAAGTTCTAGTCCCACCTTAGGCATGGAAGCTGATTGGGTGACTCTGGGCCAATCACTAGGAGACGGTGAGTTCTAGTCCGGCCTTAGGCATGAATGCTGGCTGCGTAAAATTTTAGGCCACTCCCAGCAGACTGGAAGTTTTAGTCCCACCTTAGGCATGAAAGCCGACTGGGTGACATTGGGCCAATCCCCAGGAAATGGTGAATTCTAGTGCCGCCTTAGGTATGAAAGCTGACGGGGTGACTCTCGGCCAATCACTCTCTCTCAGCCTAAGCCACACCTCACAGGGTTGTTGTGGTGGGGAAAATAAGGGAAGGAAGGAATACTGGTATGCAGGTAGTCCTTGATTTACAACAGTTCATTTAGTGACCTTTCAAAGCTACATTACTGGAAAAAGTGACTTACGACCGTTTTTCACACTTAGAACCGTTGTAGCATCCCCATGGTAATTCGGATGCTTGACAACCGATTCACACGTATGACAGTTGCAGTGTCCAGGAGTCATGTAATTGCCTTGTGCGACCTTCTGACGAGCAAAGCCAATGGGGATAACCGGATTCATTTAACAACCATGTTAATTTCTTTAACAACTGCAGTGATTCACTTAACAACCGTGGCAAGAAAGGTCGTAAAACGGGGCAAAACTCACTTAACCCATGTCCCACTTAGCCACACTGATTTGGGGCTGAATTCTGTAAAGGAACTGGGAAAGGGAGGTTGGTAGGGGACAATCAAGAGATATTTTGAATTGTTAGCACTACAGCTTGTTGATTGTTATCAGGACAAAAAGCACTTCTGTGTACACAAACAAGGAAACCTCAGGTGCCAGCCGTGCCTCCGAGGAGCAGCTGGGTAGAGAGATGGTGAGAAGCAAAGGGGGAACAGTGCCAGCTGCTAAGTGCTAAGTACTAAGAGCCTTGGTAGTACAGTGGTCTAAAGCACCCTGTTATTAAGACCAGCTGCCTGCAATTACTGCAGGTTCGAATCTCGCCAGGCTCAAGGTTGACTCAGCCTTCCATCCTTTCTAAGGTAGGTAAATTGAGGACCCAGTTTGTGGGGGCAATAAGCTGACTTTGTATAAATATACAAAAGGATGAAGGCTATTGCTTAGCGCATTGTAAGCTGCCCTGAGTCTCCGGAGAAGGGCAGCATATAAATCAAATTAAAAAAAAAAGAAAAAGAAAAAGAAAAAGTGCCCAAAATGGGATCACGTGACTGCGGCGGAGGAGAGAAAATTGGGTTGTAAGTAGCTCTGGGGAGACCCGTCGTAACTTCGAATAATCGCTAAGCAGCCAGTCGTACGTAGGGAACTACTTGTGCTGTTCTGCCCAGGATGTTCCGAAACATCGCTGGAAGTTTTGAAGAAGGGATCGGACAGACATTTGTCTGGAATTGAGTTGGGCAAAGGGAGTCCAATCTTGGCCAATCTAAGACTTGTGGACTTCAACTCCCAGAATTCCCCAGCCAGCTATGCTTTAAGATGGGTGGATTCTGGGAGTTGAAGTCTCCATATCTTACAGCAGAGGTTTTCAAACTTGGCAGCTTTAAGACTTGTGGACTTCAATTCCCAGCATTTCCCCCAGCCAGCATGCTTTAAGATGGGTGGCCGAGGATGGACAAACCTGATATAGGGTCTCCTGCTGGAGCAGGGGGTTGGACTAGAAGACCTCCAAGGTCCCTTCCAACACTCTTATTCTATATTCTATTCTGTAATATCACCAAACCTTGGTTAAATGCAGTTTTCAAGGGTGGCTCTTTTTTAAAGGATCTAATTCAGTGTTTCTCAACCTTGGAAGCTTGAAGATGGGTGGACTTCAACTCCCAGAATCCCCAGCCAGCGCTGCTGGGAGTTGAAGTCCACCCATCTTCAAGCTTCCAAGGTTGAGAAACACTGATCTAACTTAAAGAAGCCAGCAGTGCCACTTGCTGACAGTTCTCCGTGGCATCTGCAGACCCCAAACATGGGATGACCTTTTGCGAAGGTTACACTGGGACCAGCAACTTGGTCGTTAAGAGAAGCGGTTGCTAAGTGAACCCACAACTGTGCCGATAATCTGAGCTGAGTTTTCACTTGCTTTACAGAGCTACGAAAGCTCGTAAATGTGCGTGCAGAACTGGTTGCAAAGTTACTTTTTCATCACTGCTGTGACGACGGTCGCTAAACGAGGCAGTCGCTAGACAAGGACTACCTGTAGAAGTATGAATTCAAGCGAAACATTGTGCCTTCCTCTCTCCGACATGCACATATAAGGTAGCTAGGATGGAGGAACTAAGAACAAATGGACAAGAAACTTTTTTTTTTAAGATGGGCTTTCAAATTTTGGCAACTCTGATAGCACAGAGTGATACGGAGGATCCCGGACTTACGCACTTTCTGCCATGCCCTCAAGACCGTTTTATTTCAACAGGCTAGCCTGGCCTAACCCCCTTTTTAATTGTTAATTTAAAATTTGTTTTAAAACAATAGGGGTGTTTTAAATTGTTTGGGCCAAATTATTTAATGTGCTTTTATATTGTTTTTAAATTTTGTATTATGTGTATTTTATCTTTTGGCTGTTCACCACCCTGAGTCCTTCGGAAGTAGGGCGGTATATAAATTCAAAATAAAGTAAAGTAAAGTAAAGTAAAAGCACATGAAGATAAATAGATGTATGGATAGATAGATAGATAGATAGATAGATAATAGAGGATAGATATAAATAATAGATATATAGATATAGATATAGATAAATAGATATAGATAAATAATAGATGTAGATAAATAAATAATATAGATAATATAGATAGATAAATAAATAGATGATAGATAAATAATAGGTAAATAGAGGTAAATAATACATACATGATATAGATAGATGATAGATAGATAAATGAGATGATAGATACCTTGTTTCCCCGAAAATAAGACCCAACCAGAAAATGATAGCATGATTTTTTAGGATGCTTGTAATCTAAGTCCTACCCCCCCAAATAAGCCCCCATTAAGATTGTCAGCCAGATGAATGCGTTTAATACCACATTTCTCCAAAAATAAGATCTAACCAGAAAATAAGCCATAATGTGTCTTTTAGAGCAAAAATTAATATAAGACCCTGTCTTATTTTTGGGAAAACGTGGTAGATAGATATAGATAAATAGATAGATGTTAGGTAGGTAGGTAGGTAGGTACCCCGTTTCCCCGAAAATAAGACCTCCCCTGATAATAAGCCTAATCAGGCTTTTGAGTGCATGCGCTAAAATAAGCCTCCCCTTGAAAATAAGCCCTCCCAGAAAATATTTAAACGCAGAGCTGGAAGTCAGGTAAGACGGCAAGAGGAGCCCCATCTCACTCCAAAATAATAAGACCTCCCCGAAAATAAGGCCAAGCGCTTATTTCGGAGTTCAAAAAAATATAAGACAGGGTCTTATTTTCGGGGAAACACGGTAGATTAGATAGACGATAAATAGACAGACAGACAGACAAATAAGAAAGATATATGAACGGATATATATATAGAAAGATAGTTAAATAGATGTACAGATATAGAAAGACAGAAGGGGGGAAGTTTATTTTCAAAGTTTAAAGATAAACAAAAAAGATTTGAAAAATGAAAAAGCTCAGGAAAGGAAAAAGTACAAGAAAGAAGGAAGAAAAACATAAACAGAAGCAACTTCCTTTGGTAAAGCTACGAACAACAAATACATCAGTCCCTTAACTCTAAACATTTATCTAAACTATTTCCATAGTCCAGCACACCAAAGCTCTCTCTGGCATCTTAGTCCACCCGAGGACTTGCAAGTGCCAACCTCCCGAGCCCACTTTGGGACGCGTCACTAAGGCGACCAACTCTGCCAAAGCACCAATGGGGCTACCCGGTCGATACCGAGCAAGATTGGGCCAGGGGTTGCAACAGCAGGGCGGGAGAAATAAAGCTGAATGTTGCATCAGAGAAACCCTTGAGAAAAGAGAAGCGGAAAAGTGCTCCCAACTAGCGTTTTAACTTGGTTCTTCTTGGGAAGGGCCCAAAGCGCATGTCAAGAAATGTACGTCCTGTCTCCTAGATCTGCGCATTGGCTCAGACGTTGCCATTCCCAATCAGAAGAAAGCTTGCGTTGGTAACCAGCCGGGAGGTAACGCTACCCTCAGGGCACACAAGGGGTAAAAATGTGTGTAGGTGCCCCCAAACAGTCATTCCCGCTTTGGCCAGCTCTCGTTTGGACTGCTGCAATGTGCCTTACATGGGGCCACCCTTGAAGACTACCTGGAAGCTTCACAGGGTTCCAGAATGAAGTTGGGAGGAAGTGGGGGCGTTGATAGGACCCCTAGGCCAGTGATGGCAAACCTTTTCAGCACTGAGTGCCCAAACTGGAACGTGCAACTCGAAGACCAGCCGGCCGGTGTGTGCATGCCTGTTTTTTGGCCAGTTTCAGGGCCGGTTTTCGGGCCAAAAACGGCCTGAAAACAGCCCGTAATATGGCCTGAAAAATAGCCTGTTTTTTGGCCGGTTTTCTGGTGCCACTGCACTTGCGAAGACCAGCTGGCGATGGTACGTGTGCCCACAGAGAGGGCTCTGCGTGCCACCTCTAGCACACGTGCCATAGGTTCGCCATCGTGGCTCTAGGCTCTCCCACGTCCCACCTTATTGCAAAACTGGACATGGGGATCAGTTTCCTTCTCCAAGTCAAGAGGTTGGTGGGTTGCCATCTCCAAAATCCCATGTGGTTTAGTCCGGATTACAACATAGATAGAAAGATAGAAAGATGGATGGATGGATGGATGGATGGAAGGAAGGAAGGAAGGAAGGAAGGAAGGAAGATCATAGATAGACAAATATACACATACAGTGAGATCGCATGATAGATAGAGATGGATGGATAGACAGTCAAATAGATATACTGAGGGGATGGATGGAGGAGGGAGCAGACAGCTAGTCGGTCAAATAGTTAAGATTGGGTGGATAGATGATAAATAGATTATAGATGATAGATAGATAGATAGATAGATAGATAGATAGATAGATAGATAGATAAATGGATGGATATACTGGGAGGATGACTGGAGAGAGAGAGAGAGGGAGAGAGAGAGAGAGACAGACAGACAGTAAGCCAGTCAAATAGCTAGATGATAGATGATAGACAGACAAATAGATGATAGACAGTCTGTCTGATAGATAGACTGGGTGAATGGATTGATAGATGATAGATAGATAGATAGATAGATAGATAGATAGATAGATAGATAGATAGATAGACAGACAGATAGACAGACAGACAGACAGGGACAGAAAAGGACAGATAGTTAGGGTTAGTGTTTAGGGTCTGCACTGGCTGGATAAGTGGATGGGTGGATAGATGATAGATAGATAGATAGATAGATAGATAGATAGGAGAGAGAGAGGGAGAGAGAGAGAGAGAGGGAGGGATGGAGGGAGGGAGGGAGGGAGGGAGGGAGGATGGATGGGCAGGTAGATAGATAAGACAGCATGAAAGCGAGGGAATCACATCCAGACTTCACCTCCCAATAAAGGAGCTATTGACCTCCATGCTATCGTTTCCTTACTCTGGTCTACCTTGTAGGGCTGGCATCTCGACTGGCTCACAGCCAGCTGCCCTGCTCCATACCATACAGCTCAACTCCCTTATTCCCTGGGCAAAGCTAGGTTAGAGGAAGCTCCATCGGAATCTGGCAGGAGAGGGGGGGTGTATCCCCCCACTGTTTAAGTCTAGCACTTGGTACCCAACCGGAAGGCCCCATGCTGCCTCCCCCCACCTGGGAATCCTGGGATTCGCTGGCCAGAGACAGGTGGGCTAAGAGCTCTTACCGTAACAACCGCGTCTGCTGCCTCTTGCGGATGGATGGGTTGGATTCAAAAACGTGAGGCCGCTTCCTTTTTTTACCGGTGGCCACAGCGGCGGCGGCAGCCATTCCCACCGGCCCTGGGGAGAAAAGAGAGATCTGAAAGACCCAAAAGAGAAAAGCCAGAGATGTTGGAGATCTTTTCTCAATTCAGATGTAGTGGGTGACGGCTCCCATTATCCCCAGTCGCAAAGCAGGGCAGATGGTTACTCAGAAAAGTGGTAAGCTGGCTGGAAATTATGGCAGCTGCCTTCCGAACAAAAGACAGGTAGCCCACGAATTACAACGGTTTGCTTAGTGACCGTTCAAAGTTACAGCACTGTAAAAAAGTGACTGATGATTGTTTTGCACACTTACAACCGTTGCAGCATCCCCACAGTCATGTGATCAAAATTCAGACGCTTGGCAACTGACTTGTATTTATGACGGTCGCAGTGTCCTGGGGTCACGTGATCCCCTTTTGCGACCGTCTGACGAGCAAAATCAATGGGGAAGCCAGATTCACTTAACAACCGTGTGACTGGCTTAATAAATGCAACGATTCACTTAATAACTGTGGCCAGAAATGTTGTAAAATAGGTCAAAATTCACTGAACAGCTGTCTCACTTAGCAACAGAAATTTTGGGCTCAATTGAGGTTGTAAAGTAAAGACAGGTTTTAAAGGAGTTTTGCCCTGTGTTAAGATCTTTCTGGCCACCGTTGTTAAGTGAATCACTGGGGTTGTTCAAATTAGTAACTCGGCTGCTAAGTGAATCTGGCTTCCCCATTGATTTTTGCTCGTCAAAAGGTCGCAAAAGGGGATCATGTGACCTTGGGACAGCAACGGTTGTAAGTACGAACCAGTTGCTAAGGATCTCAATTTTGATCACATGATTGTGGGGGACGATGCAACGGTCAGAAGTGTGAAAAACAGTCCTAAATCACCTTTTTCGGTGCCGTTATAATTTTGAACGGTCACTAAACAAGCTGCTGTAAGTCGAGGACTGCCAGTGTCGATGAATAAATGATCACCGCCCTGAGTCCTTCGGGAGTAGGGCGGTATAGAAATAAAATAAAATAAAATAAATAAATAAATAAAATAAATCACAGGCTTTTTTTAAAAATGGAAAATAAGGGCAACAGGCCACCTAACTGAAAAACTGAACAAAAACAGATCCGTTATTATCGTTCTTCTGCTGCCCTCTGCAGGCTATGCTTCATCGTTAAGGGTTCTGGTTTCAGCAAAGTATCCTGAAAAAACTCAAGACCAAAAAATAAAAATAAAAACGGGATTTTCCTTGCTCCTTTGTCAAAAGGAGAGCCTTCTCTGTGGCGGCACCTGTCCTCTGGAACGACCTGCCCCCAGAGATAGGCACGATACCAGACCTCCGGACTTTTCGTCGGGCCCTGAAAACACATCTTTTTCACCTAGCCGGGCTGGCTTGATCCCATCCCTTCGGTTTTAATTTGTAATTGGTTTTAACCCAGGTTGTTTTAAACGGATAGCCAAATTATTTAATGTTTTTAAATTGCTTTTAAATTTTATATGTTATGTTTTACTGTGGCTGTTCACCGCCCTGAGTCCTGTTGGAGAAGGGCGGTATACAAATTAAATTAAATTAAAATAAGTAAATAAATAAATAAAATGAATATAGAAAACTGAAAATTCCAGGAAGGCCATTTCCAGACAGTTTACCAGGTTAAATTCAAGCAGCAAAATATGGATTTTGAACAGCACAATATTTTTCTTACTGGGAGAATGGGAAGGAGAATGTCAGACCGATCACAATCACACAAACAAACAACCACCGAAGTGATAGGAAGCGAAGGCGGTCTCTCCTTCCTAGAATATCCCTTTGCAGGGAGTCCTCGATTTACAGCAGCGACCATTCGAAGTTAAAAGGGCACTGAAAAAAGTGACCTTTGGCCGTTTCCCACACTTACGACTGGGTCATGTGATCAGAATTCAAACACTCGCCAACTGACTCTTATTTATGACGTTCGCAGGGTCCCCTTTTGCGACCTTCTGACAAGCAGAGTCAGTGGGGAAACCGAATTCACTTAACAACCGTGTTATTAATTTAAGGAGTGCAGTGAGTCACTTAACAACTGTGGCGGGAAAAGTTGTCAAATGGGGCAAAATTCACTTGACAAATGTCTCACTTGACAGCAAAAAATTGGGGCTCAAGTGGGTCATAAGTCAAGGACTACCTCTAATAGATAGGTAGGTAGGTAGGTAGGTAGGTGGATGGATGGATGGATAGATAGGTAGATAGGTGTGTGGGTGGATAGATGGATGGATAAATGATAGATATAAAGAAACAAATACGGGAGAAAAAGAGGGAGAGATGGATGGATGGATGAGATAGATGGATAGATAGATAGATGGATGGATGGATAGAGGAATGGATGGATGGATGGATGGATGGATGGATGGATAGACAGATAGATAGATAGATGGATGGATGGATGGATGGATGGATGGAGGAATAAATAGATGGATGGATGTAGATATAGATGATAGATTGATAGAGATAGATAGCAATAGCAATAGCACTTATATATACTGCTTCATAGTGCTTTTACAGCCCTCTCTAAGCAGTCTACAGAGTCAGCATATAGCCCCCAACAATAAGAAAGAGAAGAGATAGATAATGAAAGAGAAGATAAATAATGATAGATAGATAGATAGATAGATAGATAGATAGATAGATAGATAGATAGATAGATAGAGGAATAAATAGATGGATGGATGTAGATAGAGATAGATGATAGATTGATAGAGATAGATATATACTGCTTCATAGTGCTTTTACAGCCCTCTCTAAGAGGTCTACAGAGTCAGCATATAGCCCCCAACAATAAGAGAGAGAAGATAGATAGATAATGAAAGAGAAGATAACTAATGATAGATAGATAGATAGATAGATAGATAGATAGATAGATAGATAGATAGATGGATGATATAGACAGATAGACAGTAGATAAAGATAGACGATTGAAAGATAGATAATGAAAGAGAAGATAGATAGGTAATGATAGATGATAGAGAGATAGACAGATGGTATCGGTAGATAGATAATAAAAGAGAAGATAGACAGACAGACAGACAGACAGACAGACAGACTGACAGATAAGAAAATTCAAAGGGCATCCTTGATAAATCACTAGGTCTTTTTCTGCTGTCAGTTTTCCGTGTTTTTAATTTTGAGGGTCTTTGCCAGACAACCGCCCAGGTCCTGGCTGAATAAAATGCCAAAAAGCAGGAAGCTTTAAAAAAACCCACCTCTTGAAGGCATGGTCAATTGATTTTTGGTCTCAACTACAAGCCAAGCCCAAGAGCATTGCCAAACCCTCTTGAAGGACGGGCCTGGGAAAGGAACCTACGTGCCTCCTCCACCTGCCCCCAGGTGTGTCTTCAAAAGAGGCAGCCTGAAGCCAGGGAAGCCAACCTACCTGCAGCGGCCAGGTGGGCAGTCACCTCGTCGGTGGCTGTGGAGTTGAGGATGTCCGAGTCGTCGTAGGACGTGTCCTCGGGCGAAGAGGGGGAATCCTCGTCGGCACTCAGCATGCTGTGCTCCGTGTACGTGGCCACGTGTACCTGCTGGACTTGCTGGGCCACCGCGTGGGCCTCGATGGTTGCCATGTGCTCCGTTTGGGTGACCGTATGTTCCTCCATGAATGGTTACTGCTGCAGGGAAGGAAGCAGAGAAGGAGAAGCCGTCAGGACCAACCTCACAGAGCTCTACAGGGGGTTCGCGGCTTACAGCTCGTTTAGTGACCGTTCAGAGTTACGACGGCATGGGATTTTACGACCTTTCTGGCCACACGTCGGAAGCGAATCCCTGTTAACGCAACCCTGGGGATGCTGCAACGCAGAGGTGGGCTTCAGCAGGTTCTGACCAGTTCTGGCGAACCGGCAGCGGAAATTTTGAGTAGTTCGGAGAACCGGTAGTAAAAATTCTGACTGGCCCCGCCCACATCGATTCTCTGCCTCCCGAGTCCCAGCTGATCGGGAGGAAATGGGGATTTTGCAGTATCCTTCCCCTGGAGTGGGGTGGGAATGGAGATTTTACAGTATCCTTCCCCTGCCACGCCCACCAAGCCACACCCACAGAACCGGTAGTAACAAAATTTGAAACCCACCACTGATCCTTCCCCCAGGAGTGGGGTGGGAATGGAGATTTTACAGTATCCTTCCCCTGCCACACCCACCAAGCCATGCCACGCCCACAGAACCGGTAGTAAAAAAATTTTTTAAACCCACCACTGCTGCAATGGTCGTCACTTTTTTCAGAGCCGTTGTAACTTTGAACGGTCACTAAACGGACTGTTGTAAGTCGAGGACTATCCGTATTATAGCTTACCTATCCTTTGGGTTGTTAAGTTTGCTTCCGGGTGCAGTTCAAGGTGTTGGTTGCTAACTATAAAGCCCTTCACAGCATAGGGCCTGTGGGGGCGGGGCGGGGCGTGTCTGTCTTTGACAACACCTGTCCAGGTAATCTGATCTTGAAGGTTTGGCCCAGGAGGTTCCTTTGATTAAACCGTGTTATTTACTAGGATGCTGGAAGCCGCTTCCCTCTCCCAGGGTCTGCCATCTGGACAGTTTTGATTTATTACCGCCCCAAATTGAGTAGCATGTAAACTTAAGAAATAATAATAATACAGGTAGTCCTTGACTTATGGTTGCAATCATCATCATCATCATCACCATCTTTTAACGACCCCATAGTCCCTTGCATCGGGGTGGAGTCTGAATGGATCTGAGTGTTTACTGGCCGGATGCCCTTCCTGTCACCAATGCGGAGTTTTGTTCGGCAGATCTATTCTCATTGTGCCCAGAAAGAGAGATATCTGCCTCTACCTAGGATTGAACTCACAGACTCCTGATTTGTGAGGCGAGAGCTCCACCCCTAGGCCACCACACCACTCCTTACTTATGGCCACAATGAAACCCACCATTTCCATTGCTAAAGTAAGACAATTAACCAGTGGAACTGCCTGCCTCAAGACGTTTTGGGTGCTTCATCACTGGAGGTTTTTAAGAAGAGACTGGACAGCCACTTGTCTGAAATGGTGTAGGGTCTCCTGCTTGAGCAGGGGGTTGGACTAGAAGACCTCCAAGGTCCCTTCCAACTCTATTCTGATTCTGACAGTTGTGAGGTTTGCCCCATTTTATGACCTTTCTTTTGCTGTTAAGCGAATCACTGCAGTTGTTAAGTTTGTCCTACGGTTATTAAGTGAATCTGGCTTCCCTGTTGATTTTGCTTGTCAGGAGGTCGCAAAAGGGGATTGTGGGACACCACGACCCGTCGTAAATATGAGTCGGTTGACAAGCGTCTGAATTTTGATCGCATGGCCGCAGGGATGCTGCAACGGTCGTAAGCGTGAACACTTTTTTTGTTCGTGCTGTTAAAACTTTGGCCAGGAAGCGAATCGTTCCAAGTCAAGGACTACCTATATATGAAAATTGACTATCTTAGCCATCAAACAGGTAGTCCTCAACTTACAACCACAACGGAGCCCAAAATTTCTGTCGCTCGAGTGAGATATTTGTGAAGTGAATTTTTTTCCCCGTTTTACCACCTCTCATGCCACAGTTGTTAAGCGAATCACTGCAGCTGTTAAATTAGTCACGTGGTTGTTAAGTGAATCTGAATTCCCTGTTGAGTTTCCTTGTCAGGTCGCAAAAGGGGATCAAATGACCAAGCGATTCTGCAACCGTCATACTGTGTTTCCCCGAAAATAAGACCCTGTCTTATATTTTTTTTAACCCTGAAATAAGCGCTTGGCCTTATTTTCGGGGAGGTTTTATTATTTTGGGGCGCGTGGAACGAGACGGGGCTCCTCTTGCCGTCTTACCCGATTTCCAGCTCGTCTCCCTAACCCTAACCAGAGGAAATGGCGGAGACCGTCTGCGCACGTGGTTAAATATTTTTGGGGAGGTCTTATTTTGGGGGAAACACGGTAAATGTGAGTCATTTGTCAAGCATCCGGATGTAACGTGGCTAAATAGGATGGCATAGTGCCGGCCACTACCGGTTTTCCCGAACTGGCTGAATACCATCACTGGTCCGAAGTGTGAAAAATGGTCCTGCCACTTTTGTTTGGTGCCGTTGTAACTCTGAATGTTCACTGAGTGAACTGTTTGTAAATCGAGGACTACCTGTAGGTGGGAACGAAAGCCGGGCCTTTCGTTTACGGCGGGGAGGGGGAATTCAAATCCTGCTCCTTGGACTTTGCAACAGCTTCTCCCAACTTGGTGCTGCAGAGAGAGATATCTTGGAAGGGCTTATCAGCTCCGAGCAAGCCGGTTTTGCCCAAGGCCAGATGGGAGTTTTGCACACACACAAAAAAAAAGATAACAATTCAAATTTAAAAGATTAAGCAAGGCATGTTTTTCACTGCCCTGGGACCCATCGCAAGCCACAACATTTGCACTGCCTTAAAAAAAAAAAAAAAGTAGTCCTTGACTTACAACAGTTCATTTAGTGACCGTTCAGAGTTATGACGGTTCCGGAAAAAGTGACTTATGACCGTTTTTCAGAGTTGCAGCATCCCGACGGTCACGTGAATTCTGCTTCGAGCTTCTCGGAAGGAAAGGTGCAATAAAAACTGAAATAACAGTTAAATATTGATTGGGTTTTAATGTGCGTGGCTAACCACAATATAAGGAACAGTTCCTGCTATACAGGCATTCCTCAACTTACAACGGTTTGTTTAGTGACCGTTCGAAGTTACAGCGGCTCTGTTTATTATTTTATTTCTTAGATTTTTATCCTGCCTTTATTGCTCTATAGGTAACTCAAGGCAACGTACATACCTAATGCAGGGAGTCCTCAACTTACAACAGTTCAACTTAGTGACCGAAGTTATAACGGCACTGCAAAAAGTGACCTACGACCGTTTTTCACCCTTATGACCGTTGCAACATCCCCATGGTCACGGGATCAAAACTCAGATGCTTGGCAACAGGTTCGTATTTATGACGGTCGCAGTGTCTCGGGGTCACATGATCCCATTTTGCGACCTTCTGACGAGCAAGGCCAACGGGGGAAGCCAGATTCACTTCACAACCGTGTTCCTCACTTAACAACTGCCATGATTCGCTTAACAAATGTGGCAGGAAAAGTCATAAAACGGGGCAAAACTCACTTAACAAATGTGTCACTTAGCAACATAAATTTTGGCCTCATGTGTGGTCGTAACTCGAGGATTACCTGTACATGAATACCGAACACTATTTTCTGGATTTGAAATGTGATTATAGGTAGCCCTCGGCTTACGACCAAAGTCAAGCCCAAAATTTATGTTGCTAAGCAAGACAAGTAATTTTTGCCCCCATTTTACGACCTTTCCTTCCACAGCTGTTAAGTGAATTGACTGCAGTTATTAAATGAATTGTGGTTGTTCGGTGAATCTGGCTCCTCCTTTGACTTTGCTTGTCAGAAGGTCGCAAAAGCTGATTTTGCTTTTCAGAAGGTCGCAAAAGGGGATCACATGACCCCGGGGACACTGCAACCGTCGTTAAGTGTGAGTCAGCTGCCAAGCGTCTGAATTTTGAACATGTGGGCACGGGGATGCTGCAAGGGTTGTAACTCTTTTCAGTGCCATCATAATTTCAAGCAGTCACTAAACGAATGTCTGTTAAGAGAGGACTAGCGGTATTATTATTCTAAAATCAGCCACTTGGGTGAGGAATGCTCATTTTAACTAATTAAGGAGAGAAGCAACCTAGAACTTCCTAACAGTGAGAACAATTAACCAGTGGAACTACTTGCCTCTAGAAGTTGTAAATGCTCCAACACTGGAAGTTTTTAAGAAGAGATTGGACCACCATTTGTCTGAAATGGGGTAGCTTTTCCTGCCTGAGCAGGGGGTTGGACTAGAAGACCTCTGAGGTCCCTTCCAACTCTGTTATTCTGCTATTCTTTTTCCTTCCTTCCTTCCTTCCTCACTGGAGGTTTTTAAGAAGAGATTGGACAACCATTGGTCTGAAATGGTTCAGGGTTTCCTGCCTGAGCAGGGGGTTGGACTAGAAGATCTCCGAGGCCCCTTCCAACTCTTGTTATTCTAATTCCAATATTGCCTTCCGAGTACCAGCTGCAGAGGTCACCAAATTCTTGTTCCAACATTTTGAAAGCAAAAACTCTGCACAGGCTCTTCAGAAACTCTCCGATCACCCTGTGGTCAACCACTAGCAGGAGAAATGTGAGTTGGTTATTTCCACTCTTTAAGTAAACTTTCTACCCGTGAAAATCTATGAAAGCCAAGATACTCTCAATCTTACACGGGAAAAGACCCAAATACACCAAAACTTGCATATCTCATTTTCTATATATAACTATAGTTCATCATAGGCTGCTGCCTCCGTGATTAATTCATTTTTGCAAAAAAGGGTCTGATACCGGCTTAAGCATCCAATCCTCCGTTCTTGCCTCTAAAAGCCGTTTAGATCCTTCTCTTCATCCCTGCCAACAATCCTAAACTCGGTTTAGCAAGAGAGAATTCAAAATGAGGGAGTACAGGTAGTTCCCGACTTGCAACAGGTCGTTTAATGACCGTTCGAAGAAACGACGTCACGCTACTGAAAAAATGTGAGTTAGGACTGCTTTTCACACAGACTGTTGCAGCATCCCCGTCAAAATCCAGACACTTGGCAAGTTAGTCACATTTTTGTTAAGCTGTTGTAAGTCAAGGACTACCTGTATGGTATTTTGTGACGGGATCGGAGAATTGTTTACAACTGGAGTATGAGTCTGAGAACTCAAAATAAAAGAATTTTAACTTTGCATCGCTATGGAGAGAAACTTTTACCCTCCGAATCGTATGCAAATTTAGCAGAGATCGTTCTTTGTATATTTTGAGTGGTGCGGTGGCCTAGAGGTGGAGCTCTGGCCTCACAATTGGGAGGCTGCGAGTTCGATCCTAGGTAGAGGCAGACATTTCTCTCTCTGGGCACGATGAGAATATCTCTGCTGAACAAAACTCCGCATTGGTGACAGGAAGGGCATCCGGCCAGTAAAATACTCAGCTCCATTTAGTTGCCCAGATAAGGGTTTATGGGGTCGTTAAAAGAGGACAATTCTTTCTATATTTGCCTAAATAAGGGGGTCACCAGTCTCTGTCTTCTGGTTGAGCAGATGGCCGATGTTTATACCGTCCTGCTGGACAAAATGGACATTTTTTTTAAATCAAAGCCTTATACATGTGGTGTGCACCCGATTTGCCTCCTGTCCCAATATAATCCCAGAAAAACCAGCAATTCAAGAGGCCGGCTGCAATCCTTGCATTTGGAGAACAGCTGCAGCCTCATTCTTCTAAGCCTATTACGATAAATGGGCTTTTTTTCTCCCCTTCTCAGATCCACTGGAGAGGTCCCCAAAAAATGAGAAATCTCTCACGGATACCTCCTTTTCTCAAACATTCAAGGCTATCGGTCGCGGTATGCGGGCTGAAGGCTGGCTGGGGTGGATTATTATAAAGTGGGATCACCCCACTTTAGTCTCTAGTCTCCTGTACGGAGAGTCACAAGGAATTTGGGTTTTTTTTTAAATTTTGCTCAAGAGCTTCCGAGTTGTATTTTATATTACTTGATAACTCAATAAACATGTTAATGCAAAAAAAGAAAAAAGAAAAAAGAAAAGAGTGACTGAGTTTCCGGGGCCAAAAAATAAAGACCTTGAATTTTTTTTTTTCCTACCAAATTTTACAGGCTGGGATCCTCTGGGACCCGTCTGCTGGAGGAGGCAGTCCTATCTCGGAGGATGATCTGCACACTTCCTGGCTCAGTCATGAGATCTGGGAGTCAAGGCAAGGGGAGAGAAAATAAATAAATAAATATGATTCACGATGCCAAATCCCTCTGGCGAGAGAGAGGCTAAGACAAAGATGGCAAGGCCAGTTCTAAAGGCATCACAAGGGGATATCGGGGCTGGTCGGACCTTCCCCTATGAACTGAGCCAAGAGGCGGGTGCAATCGATGGGGGTATTGGGGGGAAGGGGCTAAGGAGAATTAAGTTTCCTAATAAAGTGCACTAAAAGCACTGATTTGTGGAGAATAGAATATGGGTGGCTCAGGATAGAAGTGTGAGGTCCTTGGAGCTCCCTTGAGCCTGATGGTTTTCTTGCAGATGTTTCACGACCCAACTAGGTAGCGTCATCAGTGTTGAAAGGAGTGAGGTTTAGAGAGCGGGGTTTGTGGAGGAGAGGAGAAGGGAGAGGGAAGGGGAAGGAGGAGAGGGGAGTAGGAGGCACTGTGGGGTCCTTGGAGCTCTTTGAGCTTGGTAGTTTTCTTGCCGACGTTTCATGACCCAACTAGGAAACATCATCAGTGCTACAGGGAGTGGGGATTAAGGAGTGGAGTTTGTGGAAGGGAGAAGGAAGAGGTGAGGAAGAGGAGAACTTCCTCTTGCTTAACACATTGTAGGCCGCCCTGAGTCTCCGGAGAAGGGCGGCATATAAATCGAACCAATAAATAAATAAATAAATAAATAACGGTGTGGTCTTTGGTGCTTTCTGAACTTTGTGGGTTTTTTGCAGATGTTTCATGACCTAACTAGGGAACATTATCAGTGCTAGAAGGAGTGGGATTTGTGGAGGAGAGGAGGATGGCGACAATGACTGTGGGGTCCTTGGTGCTCCCTGTGCTGGATTATTTTCTTGCCGACGTTTCATGACCCAACTAAGTAACATCATCAGTTGTAAAAAAAAAAGGAGTGGAGTTTATTTCATATATAAGCTCCTTCTAGCGCTGATGATGTTACCTGGATGGGTCATGAAACGTCTGAAAGCAAACAACCCAGCTCAGGGTTGCACTAAGGACTTCACAATTTGGGAAGAGCATCCGATAACCACCCTTGCAGGCCCCCCACCAAAAAAAAAAAACCCGGGTGCCTAAAAGGACAGAAGCAAACAATGGCGCCAGCCTGGTTAATTTTGTAACCAGCTAGCAAGAAGACTAAAACAGAATCTCTCCAGGATGAAGAAATAAATGGATACCCCCTTGATATCGGATAAATGGTATACTAATCTGCCCTCCCGCTGTTCCCTTCCCGGGAACAAAGTCTTCCAGATCCTCTTTCACAGCTTATGAAATGTCAAGGAAAGAAAGCTGGAGAACAAATTTTGAGTCCCAGGAATAAAATGGTTTTTAAAAAATAAAATTAAAAAAAATCCATCACCTGCTTTTTAAAAGAACGATACACTCCGGTATATTCCCCCACATAATAATGTCTCCCTAACAGCAATCTTCAGCCAGACAAGGGGTGAAAAAGACTCCCGTGGCCCCTGAATTTTTAATCGAAGGGTCCCTTCCACAAGACAAATAAAAAACAAAATAAAACGCGGAACCGGCCTTTCCATGGAATTTAACCTCCTTTTTTTTTCGATCGAGAAAGTGGGGTCAAAGAAAAAACCGCTTGGTACACACTCTAAATCCTATTTAGATTCCTTTTCTGCATCACAGGCCTCCCAGAAAGACCAATAAAATCAAAATAAATACAGATCCACTCTTAGGTGGAATTTTAACTTTTTTCCCCACTCAAAAAGTGGGTTTCCCCCCCCGAAAGATCGGTCCATATAGACATCCAAGAGATTCCAGAGATCAGTTTGGAAAACCAGTTCCCTAAAACCAGTCCAGCAGCACCTTTTCCCATCCACTGTCTACAGGTAATCCTTGATTTACAACCATTGGTTTAACGACTTAAGTTACGACGGCCCTGGAAAAAAAAAAAGTGCCTTATGATCTTTTTTCCCACACTTATGACCACTGCAGCATCCCCAGGGTCATATGATCAAAATTCGGATACTTGGCCACTGATTCATATTTATGACGGTTGCAGGGTCCCTGGGTCATTGTCTGCAACTTTCTGACAAGCAAAGCCAATGGGGGGAAGCTGGACAACTGGGTTATTAATTTGTCAACTGTGGTGATTCGTTTAATAAACGTGGTTAGGAAGGTCGTAAAACGGGGCAAAACTCACTTAACGGCTGTCTCACTTAGCAGTGGAAAATTTTTGGCCTCAATTGTGATGGAAGTCAAGGACTACCTGCCCTGAAAGGCGTAAAAGAGCTTTTGTGGGCTATGAATAGAAATAAAAACAAAAATAGAATAGAATTAATAAAAAATAATAAATAGCTCAGAATGAGCTCTGGTGGCTCAGCAGACTAAAGCACTGTTATTAACATCCACTTACATCTGCTGCCTGCAATTACTGCAAGTTCAAATGTCACCAGGCTCAGGGTTGACTCAGCCTTCCATCCTTTCAAAGGAAGGTGAAATGAGGACCCAGTTTGTGGGGGCAATAAGCTGACTTTGTATAAATATACAAAAGGATGAAGGCTATTGCTTAACGCCTTGTAAGCCGCCCTGAGTCTCCGGAGAAGGGCGGCATATAAATCAAGTTAAAAAAAAAGAAAAAAGAAAAAAATAGGATTAAGAATAGAAAAGAACAGAATAGATTATTAGAACACAATATTAGAATAGAATAAAAAATAGAAAATAAAAATAGAATAAAATAAAGAAAAGAATAAAATAGAATTAAGAATAGAACAGAACAGACTATATTATTAGAACAGAATATCAGAATAAAGAATAGAATAAAATAGAATGAATAAAGAAAATAATAAGTAGAGTAAAAAAGAATTAAGAATAGAACAGAATAGATCATTAGAACAGGATATTAGAATAGAAGAATAGAATATAATAAATAGAATTAAATAGAATTAAAAATAGAACAGATTATTAGAACAGGATATTAGAATAGAATAGAAAATAATAAACAGAATAAAATAGAAGAATAGACCAGAATAGAATATTAGAACAGAATAAAGAATAGAATTTAGAAAATAAAAAATAGGATAGAAGTCCGAAGGGACCTTGGAGGTCTTCTAGTCCAACCCCCTGCTAAAGCAGGAAACCCCTAAGGCCTGGCCAAAGACCATTCCAGATTGTAGTTCTCTTGATCAGACACTGACAGACAGCCCAATATAGGCCAGTCATGGCCTGCTGGGAAAAGGGGGGGGGGCAGGGGACCCCGGTTTCGGCCGCCCCCCCCCCTTATTTCCATTGAAAACCATCAACTTTGGCTCAAGGCAGCTGTGCAAATTCCCTCCAACGGCGCCAGCTTTCGGCAGCCAGAGCTCTCCTGGCCAGAGGAAGCCCCCCCTCCCCTCACTCCTTCCAGGCATGGGACGAGGAGACTTGTGACTCCCGGAAGCCGGCGCCATTGGGGAGAAATGGGGCGGGGGGGGCGAATTATTTGTGCAAGTCATGTGGGGCGGCTCGAATCGGCGTCCCCGGGCCGAGGAAACGAGGCTTCCGGCCGTCTCCCGGCGCGGGTAACTCGGGCGAGGCTCCTCCGCGCCTAGGCCGGGCCGCGGGCCTCGGATGATGGGCGATGGAGTTCAGGCCTGAGGCCTAGCTGGGCCTGGCCGGGCGGGCGAAGCGGGAGGGCGGGGTGGGGGGTGGGGGGGGTTGCGCGCGCGGCGGCCGAGGCGGGGGCGGGCGAGGCGGCGCGGGGGCCCCCGCCTTGCTGCGGCTGCGCCGGGTCTGGCGCGCGGCGAGTGAGGAGCTGCTGGGAGATTGCGCGGTAGGACACTCACCTCAGAGCGGCTGCGCTGCAGCGGGCCTGCGCCGTGGAGCCGCCAGCCAGTCAGCCCCAGTCAGTCAGTCAGTCAGCCAGCCAGCCGGGCAGGAAGATGAGGCAGCGGGGGCGGAGGAGGAGGAGGAGGAGGAGGAAGACGGGCGGCGGCGACGATGACGGCCGCGCGAAGGAGTGAGCGGGCGGCACGGCGGGCGGGCGGGAGGAGGAGGAGGCAGCGCGGGCGCGCGCCCGCTGGCCGGCTCGCTCGAGACTGAGGGTCGGCCGCGCGCGCGAAGCCGGGCCTGCCTCGTCGCGTCGCTGAGGAGAAAAAAAAACACACACACACACACACGTATCAAACACCCCCAGCGCTACTCGAGGCGAGGCTCGGGCCTAACCGCGGGCGGGGAAAGGAGTCCTGCGGTGGCGGGAGCGGCAGCAGGCCAGAGGGGAGGGGAAGGGAGAGGGGAGGGGGGGGGGGGGGGGAACGTAGGGCGTGAGCGGAGGCCCAGCGCCGCCATGATGGGAAGGTCATGATGGGGATAGAAGGAGGGAGGGAGGGAAGGCACCGTGCTCGACCGGTCGGGGCCCGGTGAGGGAGGAGGAGGCGGTGGCCGCGGGGTGATTGAGGGAGGGGAAGCGGAGGAGGTGGTTTTTTTTTTTTTTGCGGGGGGAGGGATCCGTGGAGCGGCCTCGTAAGGCAAGCAATGGTGGGCGGCCATCTTGGGGAGGTTAGAGGCGGGCTTCCTGTGGCGGCGGCGGCCATCTTGGGAGGGTCAATGGCGGGCTGGGCTTTCCTGTGGTGGCGGCGGCGGCCATCTTGGGAGGGTCGGCTGCCGGAAGCGCCGCCATGTTGGGGAGGTCTTGGGGGCGGGAAGCGCCGTTCCTTCCCGGGCCGCCATATGCGGGAGGTCCGCTCCGGCCTTGACGTTGGGAGGGAGAAGGCGGGAGGGGAGAGGGGGAAAGAGCCCCCCCTTCCTGGGGTAGGCAAACTTGGCTCTTTTACACCTTGTGGACTTCAACTCCCAGAATTCCTGAGTCAGACAAGCTGTCTTAGGAATTCTGGGAGTTGAAGTCCACAGGGTGTAAAAGAGCCAAGTTTGCCTACCCTACAAGACCCATCATCCTGAGCCACCCTGGAGCCGAGTCTGCATAAGTTCTTAGGGAAGGAAGGTTTAGTGCTGCCCCCTGCAGACCCAGACGAGTGTCTTATGCAGTATAGGTAGTCCTCGACTTACAGCAGTTCGCTTAGTGACCGAAGTTACAACGGTGCCCGAAAAAAGTGACTTGCCACCATTTTTCACACTTACCACCGTTGCAGCATCCCCGTGATTTACAATCGGATGCTTGACTGGTTGACATTTATGACGGTTGCGGTGCCCTGGAGTCGTCTTTTACGACCTTCCGACAAGTAGTGTTAATGGGAAACCAGATTCACTTAACAACCAGCTGATTAATTTAACAACTGCAGTGAAATGTGGGCAAGACTCACTTAGCGACATACATTCTGGGCTCGATTGTGGCTGCAAGTCGAGGACTGCGCCTATGTGGAAGCTGCTGGGTTCACACAAGGCGCTCATCCAGCAAAGCCAACCCAGGTTGGCATGTTGTGTGAATGCAGCAGTCCCGACCCACCTGGAGTTCAGTCGGTGCCCAGAATCAGCCAGTGCAGCAGCTCAAAACTTCCTCAGTTGCTGGTCTTTGTAGAGGACCATTTGATGTATTAATAAATACCTATTGATGCATTTATTCTTATTGTGTTCCTTTGTCATTGATTATTATTCTATTATTTTACTTCTCTTCACATGTTTTTCCATCTTTCTTCATTTTTGTTATGATAAACCACCTAGAGTAACCCCACAGTGAGATGAGGCAGCAAATATATTTAATAAACACAATAATAAATAAACAAGCCTACCCAAAGCTCTTGACCATCTTCTGTAGACTCTCAACTCCTTAAAACATTTTAATGGTCTTTGAAATTACCTGGTTTGGGTCATGGGAAAGATGCTTTTATTTTGCCACTGAGGCTTTTCATCTCACCAAAACAGGCGAAGTTTCATGCTAAACATTTCAGTAAATCTGACCGAGTATTTTCACCCTGAAAAATGATCTTCCTGGAATGGCTGCTCTCTCAAGGCCTGTGGTTCCCACCATCCACAGCCAAAATCCCAATTGGAATTTGTGAAAACAGAACTTGGGAATCGCTATGCGTGTCACAGCTTGCTTTACAGAAATGTTGAGGCAGGCAGCATGGCCAGCAAACCTCAGCAATCCTAATTCCTAGAGATGCCTGAACAGCAGATTAAGCAGCCCAACCAAAACGCCTGCCTGTTGGTCTATCTTGGCAGCAGCCAAGCCAAGCTAATAATTGGCTGGGGGGAGGGGACCATTATTAGTGGCTTCCTCAAAGTACAGGTAGTCCTCGACTTGCAACAGTTTGTTCAGCGGCCGAAGTTACAACAGCACTGAAAAAAAAAAAAAAAAGACTTTTTCACACTTAATGACCATTGCAGTATCCCCGTGCTTGTGTGATCAAAATTCAGACGCTTGGCAACTGATTCATATTTATGACGGTCACAGTGTCCCAGAGTCGATGTGATGTCCTTTTGCAATCTTCTGACAAGCAAAATCAATGGGGAAGCCGGATTCACTTAACCATGTTATTAATTTTAAAAAGTGCAGTGATTCACTTAACAACTGTGGCAAGAAAGGTGGTAAAACGGGGCAAAACTTGCTTCACCGTCTCGCTTAGCAAAAAAAAGTTTGGGCTCAATTGCAGTTATAAATCGAGGACTACCTGTATGTATGTATGCAATTTTTTCTTGCTTACTAAAATAAGCCAATATCACTTTCTAACAGGCTGTGCTTAAAAACAGGTCTTGGCAAAGAGATTCCTTTTTTCTTTAAAATTAAGCCAATCGGGTTGTCAGAAATACAGCTGCTAATCGTTGGCTTTCTATCTTGAAGCATCAAACGATCTAATAAAATGTTACAATACACTTCAACGTTGTGTTACTATGCTTCTCTCGTGTATTAATCAGTGCCCAGGTTTATGGTTACTAGGATACATTAGTGCCAGGGCAAACCTTGACCTGAAAGGACTTCTGTTGCCAGTCCACCCTTGCCTCCATTAGCTGGACATGGAAGACGCTGCAGTGGTCTGCCCCAAAAGTCTTGAAAAGTATTCAAACTCCTGTATTAACGAATCAACACTGGCTGAAGTTTTATTACCTCCAAACACTTTTTACATGTAAAAAAAATACAGTGAGGAAATTAAGTTAACAATAATACCTTAAATGTTTTGCTATCAACTTTTGCATTTTATACTTCTTAAAAGTTAGCCTGTTCCCAGTTTGGGAATAGCACCACACCCTTATAGGAGAAATTTCAAAGCAAAAACACTCTGCACTGGGGCCACTGCAGAGTAAACAACCTGCAACTTGCGGCCTTTAACAATAAAAACCAACTATTTTTTGTCTACTCAAGAGAAACCCCAGACGTCTGGTTCTGGGGTTCAGAGCAGGCAGGGAGCGCCTCGAAGCAACAAGAAAGCAACAAACACGTCAACACCAGAAGCCTCTTGTATCTCTTAATCCAAAACAGCGAATTGGGGAAGGGGTTCTGTTACTTGTGGCTACCCTGATAACATCTGCAAAGAAGGCCCTGCCAAATCAAGTTTCTTCAGAGCGTGGGAAAGCTTGTCTGTTTTCCATTTTACCTGCTGACTTTGGAATAAAAAAGAAGAAACTGCTAGAGTAGCTAGGGTGGTTGTAATGATGCCACTCAGCTCTAAATTCAGTCTCCCTGGGGAAGTTTGCAGAGATACCCAACACTTTAGGACGGGAGTCTCCAATCATGGCAACTTTAAGACTTGTGGACTTCAACTTCCTTCAGCAAAGCTGGTTGAAGAATTCTGGAAGATGGAAGTCCACAAGTCTTAAAGTTGCCAAGGTTGGAGACCCCTGTTTTAGGATATTAACTTGACCTTGTTAGACCACTGGGCTAATCTTGCCTATCCATCTCCAAGCCATCTTTTTTTTTTGTCCCAATCTGCTAGCTTCCACTTTCTTCTCCAGGGTCTTTTGTGGGCCATCTTCTTAAAACTTTTCCCCCCCTCCAGCCTCACTTGCTCCAAAACGCTAGCAAAAACTGGCACTGATCAAACAGACAAATGTCTAATGGTTTTTCATATTAACCTTTGGGGATTCTGTATGCTGATATTTATCTTTTTACTGGAAGCTATTACGATACAGAGGCCCTGAACGTTAATACGAAAATGAGTCATTTTCTTTAAAAACTTTTTTTGTAAAAACCTGTGGATAACCCACAACACAACAAAACAGCCTGTTTGGCTTTTGAATGAAGACAGAAAAACCAGAAATAAGCAGGGAAGGGGGCGCAGTAGTGATAACATGGGCACAAACCAGCAGATGTTGGCTTGCACTATCTCACTCTGTTGTGCGCAGAAGGACTGCTATACAAGTATTACGACACGGCCTTAAAACCGATCCAGGGAAGAAGTACAGGCCTCCCGATGTGCAAATCGAATGGCCAAATTTGCAGGCGATGCACCCGTGCCAAAAATGGAGGAGTGTGAGCAAGGCAGGGGCCTTAAAAGTTAAATTGGGCACCGCAACCATCGCCCTTGGATGCCTCAGCAGTCGCGCTGATATTGTGACACCCCACACCCTTTGTGGTTCCCCAGGGGCCTGTCTCTGAATTGGCCAAGGCTCTTGTCTTTGATCACCAATCGATATGGGGAATGATGCTTTACGCATCAGCTGGACGTTGCAAGAGTGGCGAGGCCCCACTTTGGCAAGCTTTGAGGGGCCTTTGCAAGGACTAAGAAAGATCTTTAAACCTTCTGGACTGGACAATTCCCCACATTACGCCCCTGAAGCGCAAAAACACATCTAGCCACGCTTTGCCCGAGATCAGTTATCAAAGGTTAGTCTGCAGATGGGATGTCACATTTTAGGTCTCCAAATGACAAGACGACGGTAATCAAAGCATCCTGAACCAACCTACCTACCTCCCATCCTGGTTTTGCAAGGCAAAATGAAGTTTTCCCATGTATCTTTCAAATCTCATCTTTGGGCAAGGGGGACCCTATTTGGAGCTAGACGGGGGTGCAGTGGGTGCTTCCGCTGATGGGAGTTGCGCACACAACATTATTTCTTTATTCTGTCACAGTAATAAGTGAAGGCCAGACCTTCAGCGTGGCTGCCAAGCAACAGCCTAGCAAGGGGTGGGGTGGGGGGAATGTGACTTCCACTCAAGCCAAGATCTAGCCAGGACCAGTTCCAAAGGACAGAGATCTCTGCTGCAGAATCCTCTTTTGACAATTCCGCAGAGGATTCAGGAACATTCTCTGGGAATTTGGTCTGGTTCAGGGTTACAACGGAGCACACCTCTTCCTTTTGGCTACCTGAGAAGGGAGGGTGGCCGGGGACTCCTCGGGAGCCTGGGTGCTCAATGAAAACCTGCCGACAAGCTTCCACGTGTAATCCTGGCTTCCCGGGAAACCTCGGTTGAAAGAATGGCGCCCCATCAGCCCCGCAGCTCCCAAGGGTAACCAGTGCAAAACCCCACCTGGCCTGTTGTTGGAAGGCGGCCTGTGGTGCGTGCACCGAGTCACAACTGCCAAGTTATGACAACGTGCAGGCAAGGTGTCTCGGGCGCTCGAGGCCTCCCGAGTTGCAGAATGTCGCCTGCAGGAGGGCGTCGCGCGACGTCTTGGGACGCCGGCACTTGGCGCGGAGGCTGCCGCTGGTGCACGGGATCCAGAGGCAGTGGGGGCTGTGGGGAAGGTATTCCGCGGTAAACACCACGCCGGTAGGTCAAAGCAAGGTTTACTTTGTCAGAAGGGCAAGCGCCACGGCAAACCCGAGCCGATTCGCTGAAGGTCCTCCTGCCCCCGACGGAACCTCCGCTGAGCGGCCCCCGGTGGGGCTCTTCCATCTTGCCTACTTCTTCTTCTTGCCTTTCTTCTTCAGAGAGCCCGGCCACTGGAAGCCACGGAACTCCAGGCAGGCGGCGGCATTGTGGGCAATGTAGTAGAGGTTGAGCATGGCCGCTGGGCTCAGAATATCCACCTCCACGGTGGCCTTCTTGGATTTCTTGCCACCCTTGCCTTTGCCTTTCCCGGAGCCCTTCCCTTTGCTCTTGCCTCCCTGTGGGGTGGGGAAAGTGGGAAAAAACACAACAAAACCCCCACCTTGTAGGGAGGGCACTCCGAGGGTGCGTTTCCCCAGGGGCCTGATAACTGAGAGCCAGTTTGCTGCGGTGGTCAAGGCGTTGGCTTAGAAACCAGGAGATGGTGAGTTCTAGACCTGCCGTAGCCATGAAAACCAGCTGGGTGACTTTGGGCCAATCACCAAGAGACAGGGAGTTCTAGTCCCGCTTTAGGCGTGAAAGCTGGCTGGGTGAGTTTGGGCCAATCACCAGGAGACAGGGAGGTTCTAATCCCACCTTAGGCGTGAAAGCCGGCTGGGTGATTTAAGCCAATCGCCAGGAGACAGGGAGTTCTAGTCCCGCCTTAGGCATGAAAGCCGGCTGGGGAGTTTGGGCCAATCGCCAGGAGACAGGGAGTTCTAGTCCCACTTTAAGGTTGAAAGCCGGCTGGGTGACTTAAGCCAATCGCCAGGAGACAGGGAGTTCTAGTTCTGCCTCAGAGGCAAGAAAGCCAATGGGGGGACTTTGGGCCAATCACACATGTTAGTGAATTCTAGCCCCACCCTACTGTAGGCATCAAAGACAACTGAGTGACTTTGGGCCAATCACCAGGAGACAGTAAATTCTAATCCCACCTTACACCTGAAAGCTGGTTGGTTGAATCGCCACAAGATGGGGAGTTGTAGTTCTACCTTGGGCTGGGTGGCTTTGGGCCAATCACCAGGAGGCACTGAGTTCTAGTCCCACTTTAGGCAGTCCCTCTCAACCCAACCCACCTCACAGGGTTGTTGTGGGTTAAATAGGAAGGAGTATTATGCGTACTCGCTGCCTCAAGTTACTTCTGAAGTAATAAAGGCCGGATCACAATGAAATAAATCAAGATACATAAACGGCCATTTGTGCATCTGGGGATTATTTCATGGCCTGAAATGGCCTCTCCCATCCTCATGTCCAGAAATCGGACTAGCTTGGAGTGATGTCGCCCAGCATATCTGCGAGGGGCATTCACTTAACAACCGTGGCAAGAAAGGTCACAAAACGGGGCAAACCTCACTTAACGGCCATCTCACTTAGGAACGGAAATGTTTTGGGCTCAACCGTGGTCATAAACTGAGGATTACCTGCATGCCGGGTTCCCCCTCCCTCCTTCTGCAGCCAGAAAGGGCAAATCTAATCTACCTGTCGCCCAGGTGAAACACAGGGGAAGGTATACGTTACCATGGTATCATCCTTTTATGCAGGTGAGCTGATGAGCATCATGTCCCCTTTCGAAGCCAGATCCCTGGATCGGATTCCAAACTCAGTTTATCTGCAGTGTTAAGGGAAAACAAACAAACAAACAAACAAAAAAGAACGCAGGTTAAGGCCTTTACATTGTAAAAAAATTAAAATATTAAATCCCTGCAATACATCTTGCAGAGAGCTGCAGGTGGACAAAATCAATTCCTTTCCACATAATAACGGGCAGTCGATCAAATCTTTATCGTGTTCAAAGGCCAGCATGAGGTTAACATGCAAACCATCATTTCAAAGGCTAAATAATATAAAATGAAAACGGTCGTTAAGTCCCTTTTTTCCAGCGCCTTGTAACTTTGAACGGTCGCTAAAAGAAACGTTATAAGTTGAGGACCACCTGAATGGAAATAGACTCTTCTCAACCACTTCGAGAGGGGTTGTAGAGCACTATGAAGCGGTATATAAGTCTAAAATGCTATTGCTAGTAATCCGAAAGGATCCTGGAAGAGGTGAGGATTCTGTGCAGGGTGACAGTTTATAAATCCCCGTAATTATTGTTAAATTGGAGCAGGAGTTTTGTCCCTCAGTTGCATTTTACTGACTTGTTTCTGCTTTATTATTTTCTTCCTAAACATTTCAAGAGGAGACCCAGTTTGACTTACTGCTTAAGGCAGAAACTGGGAGAGGGTGGGTTCAAGTCCTGCCTTAGGCATGAAAGTCAAATATCTCAGCCGAACCTACCTCAAAGGGTTGTTGTAGTGTGGAAAATAGGAAGACGGAGTAGTTAAAAGGCAGAGGAAGAAGAGGAGGGAGGGAAGGAATGCAACGAATGAGAGAGGGAAGGAAGGAAAAGAGGGAAGGAAATAGGGAAGGAGGGAAGGAAGGAAGGAAAAAAGGGAGGGAGGGAAGGAAAAATTGGAAAGGAGGGAAGAAAAAGATGAAAGGAAGGAAATGAGAAGGAAGGAAACGAGGAAAGGAAGGAAGGAAAAGAGGGAGGGAGGGAAGGAAGGAAGGAAAAATTGGAGAGGGAAGGAAAAGACAAAAGGAAGGAAATGAGAAGGAAGGAAGCAAGAGGAAAGGAAGGAAGGAAGGAAACGAGGAAAGGAAGGAAAAGAGGGAGGGAAGGAAAAATTGGAAAGGAGGGAAGGAAAAGATGTAAGGAAAGAAAAGAGGGAGGGAAGGAAGGAAAAATTAGAAAGGGAAGGAAAAGAGGGAAGGAAGGAAAAGAGGGAAGGAAAAAATGGAAAGGAGGGAAGGAAGGAAATGAGGAAAGGAAGGAAAAGAGGGAGGGAAGGAAAAATTGGAAAGGAGGGAAGGAAAAGATGTAAGGAAGAAAAAGAGGGAAAAGAAAAGAAAAAGAAAAGAGGGAGGGAAGGAAGGAAAAATTAGAAAGGAGGGAAGGAAAAGATGTAAGGAAGGAAAAGAGGAAAGAAAAAATTGGAAAGGAGGGAAGGAAGGAAAAAATGTAAGGAAGGAAAAGAGGGAAGGAAAAATTGGAAATGAGGGAAGGAAGGAAACAAGGAAAGGAAGGAAAAATTGGAAAGGAGGGAAGGAAAAGATATAAGGAAGGAAAAGAGGGAAGAAAAAATTGGAAAGGAGGGAAGGAAGGAAACGAGGAAAGGAAGGAAAAATAGGAAAGGAGGGAAGGAAGGAAAAGAGGGAGGAAAAGAAGAAAAAACTGGAAAGGAGGGAAGGAAAAGACGAAAGGAAGGAAGGAAAAAAGAGGGGGAGGGAGGGAAGGAAAGAAGCCTCCACCTGCATTCAGACAACCCACTAAGCCCAGCTCCCGGGTCTTTCCCGGAGGACCAACCGCCCGGCTGAGCCTGTGTGGTGAAAGCAGCGGCGGATGAAGAGCTCGGGCGACCGGCCTCCCCACTCGCCCTCTCCCGCTTCGTCCCCTGACCCCCCCCTAACCTGCTCGACGCCGCCACCGCGAACCCGCGGACCCCCCCTGTCCGTCCCCACGTGCTGCGCGGGACACGCGTCTCCCCCACCCCGAAGCGCCGCAACCGCCGCAACGACCGCCCTCGGTGGGCGGGGCTTCTGGCGAGGGGGCGGGCTTCGGAGGCTTCTGTTTGGTCCCGCCGCTGCTCCGGTTGCCATGGGGAAGGGGGCGGGCCCGAATCTCAGTGGCTAGGCAACGAGCCGAGGAGGGGGGAAAAGATGAAGCCTTGCGCCTGCGCAGTCAAAATAATTGTTGGAAGGGTCCTTTTTTTTTTTAAACCAGGTGGGCCCAAGCCTGGCCAGGTGAAGATTTGTGGACTTCAACTCCCAGAATTCCCTGACCACCATAGAAGGGAGGAGGGGTTGCTTTCTGTTTATATCCAACTTTATATACAACCTTCCAGAACATACCTACCAACACTGACAGGGCAAATTGTGTGTGTGTATGTATATCGACACACACATCCACATCCACACACACATATGTGTATATCAGGGGTCCCCAAACTTGGCAACTTTAAGACTTGTGGACTTCAACTCCCAGAATTCCTCAGTCAGACTGATGAATTCAGAAAGCTGAGGTCCTCACATCTTCCTATATGGCTGACTGGGGAATTCTGGGAATTGAAGTCCTCACATCTTCCTGTATGGCTGAATAGGGAATTCTGGGAGCTGAAATCCACAAGTCTTAAAGCTGCCAAGTTTGAAGACCTCTGGTGTATATAAACAGAGCAAACCCTACTTCCCTTAAACACTGATGATGTAATCTAGTTTGGTAATGAAACGCTTGCAAGCTCAGAGAGCATCCAGGATCCCACAGTTCAACCCTGAGTTACAAACACAATTAACCACCACAATTGAGCCCAAAATTTCTACCGCTAAGTGAAGTCAGTTGTGAAGTGAATCGTGTACCCCATTTTATGACTTTTCTTGCCACAGTTGTGAAGTGAATGATTAGCAAGAGTTGGAAGGGGCCTTGTAGGTCATCTAGTCCAACCCCCCCACCAACCATTTCTGACAAACGGCAGTCCAATCTTTTCTTGAAAAGTCTCAAGTGACTGCAGCTGTTAAGCTAGTTACACGGTTATTAAGTGAATCTGGCTTCCCCCATTGACCTTGCTTGTCAGAAAATCGCAAAAGGGGATCCCGTGACCTAGGGACACCGCAACCGTCATAAATATGAGTCAGTTGCCAAGGGTCTGAATTTTGGCCACGTGACCATGGGGAGGCTGCAACGGTCATAAGTGCGAAAAATGGTCATAAGTCACTTTTTTTCAGTGATGTTGTAACTTCAAACAGTCCCTAAATGAGAATTACCTGTATTCTCCTTCATCAGTTTCCTTCCTTTCTGTGTGATATTCCAGAAACTTGCATGCTGGTTTATCATGGGACAATCAGAACTGGACCTATCGCATGCATAAAGATGGAAGCTAAATTTTCTTAGCCTTTTCTTCCAAAAAAAAAATTACAAATCCCCTAACACTTCTCAGCAGTAATTTTTTTAAAACAATTTTTTAAAAAATGCTGCCACAGAGGTGGCTTGTTTTGTACATGATCCTATCTCTTAAATATAGTAATTGTCCCAGAGGGTAATGGCTTTTTAAAGATAAGGTTGTCTTTATTTCATTAAAAACCACATTTACAGAGGCTGGGCAAGGAAGGAGGTTTGGCTGATCTGATAATCCGAATTTCAATATGGTTTAGCTGCGTTATGTAGAGACAGGTGCCATCTGGCACATTAATTTTATAGCTTTTTAGAAAAACCTATGTTAAGGCAGAAGAGGAAAAGAAGAATTTCAGGATGGGAAGGAAGGAAGGAAGGAAAAATGAATTTCTTCATTTATTTTTTTACTAAAAAATGCACTTGTATTAGTCAGTAGTAGCTACTCTTGAGGTTAATGCTTTACAGTATTAGTTACGGAATACATCCCTGTATTATAAATAATAGTTTATAATATTTAATAGTTTAAAATATAATAGTCTATAGTTTAAAATGCTCTCCCCATTGTTACAGTGAAAATATTGGTTCTCTGGGTGTGCGTAACAAGGACTGAAATATCATTCAATAATCTAAAGAAGAAAACTGTTTTAAGAATTAGATTTTTATTCTTCCTTTACATCTCGTGCTTAGGATAATACACACACTTCCTTAAAAAATAATTTGTGAATGCATTAGGAAATCAACATTTTCACTCCGCAGGAATAAAAAGAGAACCGAAGGATTTGAACGCGTTCCTGATAAGCCACTATCAACACAATTATTGTGCTGTGCCACAGAGCAAATATTTTCGCATGCCACTACGATTTTTAAAATCATGTATTTTTCATTTCCGAAGAAGGGGCAGCTCCTTAAACATCTGCTCCAAAATAGGATTGCAAACAAAATGACGCGTAATTTTCTTTTTTTTGTCTTTGTCTTTATGCAGACACTTTCCCAGAACGGATAAGGTGCACATCTAGCTTTCAAGTCATTTTGGTGAAATTTTAAGGCCACGTATTTACCGGGTTGCTAAATATATTCCTCACTGCATCTGCTTCCTTCTTTAGATAGGATGTTGCATATATACGATGGTCTTTTTTTGAAAATGCAGCCTGGAAAATACGTCCAGCTTTTGGACAAAATGCCCTTTCTGCTGGGCCAGAATGAAAAAAAACTAAAATCCTCTTATTTGTATTGTAGAGAGAAATCGGTGCCATGTTACTAAGGCTGCCGATAAAAGTGTCTCACGCACATCAGAACCACACGTAGCCATACTGTACATTCAAGCATGTCAGAATACAAGCGTGTTTAACTCTCGTCTTGTGCTCATAAACCAAGCTTTGCTTACCCTTTTGCTCCTTCTTGCTACCCGTGTTCGTAGCATAAAAACACACACACACAAAGCATGAAGCAGTTCATGGGGGAACCCGTGTTATCTCTGCCGGGAGAGCAGGTTTGGGGACGTGCAAAATATCCTTGAACATGCAAGCAACAGGGCTGGCATGCTTCAAACATTGTCACTTCGCAGAAATAAAAGAGAGAACATCTGTATGGAGGGATCTGAATGCATTCCGGATAAGCCACTATCAACACAATTATTGTGCAGTGTAAATATTTTTTGGCATGCCGCTACAATTTCTAAAATCATGTGCTTTTCATTTCCAAAACAGGCTAAGAGCAGTTCCTGAACATTTGATGCATTCATTTTGATTCGAAAATGCATCAAACCTTCTGCAAACATCTGTTTAATGCAGCGTTGCAATGCCTGGGGAAAAAAATTCTTGGAATATATCCACGGGGAACCGTGAATAAAAGATGGAAGAAAATTGGACCGTGCTTTTACATATTTTTGGTATATAATTTGCATATCTCCGATATATTTTTATGTATCGGAGACACGCAAATGCCCCCTAATTCATCCTTATATCCTGAAAAATTATTCTATGAATACTGTTTTCTAGTTGGAGATTATCCTCATAGGTGGTTATGAAATACAATTAGAGGATACTTTGCTGAAATGTTTGATGGAATCAGCAATAGATTGTCTGTAGTGAAAGAATGTCACCTGGTTTACAGGTATATGTTTGCCCAGGTATCTTACTCATAGAAAATGTTTATAATAGCAACCAAAATCTTGGAGATATATGATGTACAAGCAGGGGTGTCCAATCTTTAAGACTTGTGGACTTCAACTCCCAGAATCCACCTCCCAGGATTCTCCAGCTAGTTTGGGAATTCTGGGAATTGAAGTTCACAGATCTTAAGGTAGCCAAGGTTGCACACTGCTAATGTACAGAATCCCCTTCATTCAAAGCTACCATTATAAGAACTTTAAATATATACGTATCGTTTAACCTGGATCAGGGAAAACGACAGGAATAATAATAATAAATTTCTCTTTGCTTATAGGCCCGTAACGTTGAGGGAAAAGGAGGAATTGTTTTTTACAACTTCTAGCTGGTAATTCCCTGTGGAAAGACATCCACAGACCAAAGAAAACCCCTTCCTCTCCCCCACTCCCCCGTAGCACTTGTTGGCTGAAGCACCGAGTTCGAATCCCGTTTCCCCATCACTGGTAGCACAGCAGTTCTTCCCAGTGAATGGGCTGGGAAAATACTTCTCTCTCCAGCCAGAGTTCGTACGAGTAGCGGAAATCTTCAGGGAGTTCTAATTGTTGTCCCAGCACGCTCTGGAGGCAGTTGTCCACCGGAGAAAATTCAGCATCCTGGATCTTGTCATACCTCCGGCTATTAAAGGACTCGATGTGGGCTCGTAAACTGCATTCTTCGGCTTGGAAGTCCCAAGGACGAGCATCGATATCTAGGTGCCGAAAACACACAGGGGGAAAGTGAGGCAGGATTTCGTGGACTAAAGAGTGACCACTGGGCCTGAAAATCTGGGTGTCACAGGAGTTGAAGGATAGCAGGTTTGTCTTCGCAGTTAAGGTGCCAGGCTAAAAAGCAGGAGACGGTGAATTCTAGTACAACCTTGGGCATGACAGCCAGCTGGTGACTTTGGGCCAATCACCAGAAGATGGTGAGTTCTAGTTCTCCCTTAGGCATTAGCCAGCTGGATGACTTTAGCTAATCACCAGGAGATGGTGAGTTCTAGTCTTGCCTTAGGCATTAAAGCCGACTGGGTTACTTTGGGCCAATCACCAGGAGTCGGTGAGTTCTAGTTCTCCCTTAACGCTGGCTGGGTGACTTTGGGCCAATCTCCAGGAGATGGTGAGTTCTAGTTCTCCCTTAGGTATTAAAGCCAGCTGGGTGACTTTGGTCCAATCACCAGGAGTCAGTGAGTTCTAGTTCTACCTTAGGCATTAACGCTGGCTGGGTGACTTTGGGCCAATCTCCAGGAGATGGTGAGTTCTAGTTCTCCCTTAGGTATTAAAGCCAGCTGGGTGAGTTTGGTCCAATCACCAGGAGTCAGTGAGTTCTAGTTCTACCTTAGGCATTAACGCTGGCTGGGTGACTTTGGGCCAACCATCAGGAGTCGGTGAGTTCTAGTTCTCCCTTAGGTTTTAAAGCCAGCTGGGTGACTTTGGGCCAAACCCCAGGAGATGGCGAGTTCTAGTTTTCCTTGTTTTCACCTACAGACTCTCTGAACCAAGAACTTAGATTGTAGTTCCAAATTTCAGATTACTACAGGTAGTCCTCGACTTATGATCACAAGGAGACCTTATACCATTCCAAATAAATGGTTGTCCAATCTCTTCTTAAAAACCTCCATTGTTGGAGCATCCACAACTTCTGGAGGCAAGTTGTTCCACTGGCTAATTGTTTCCATTCTCAGGAAATTCCTCCTTAGTTCTAAGTTGCTTCTCTCCTTGATTAGTTTCCATCCGTTGCTTCTTGTCCTGCCTTCAGGTGCTTTGGAGAATAGCTTGACTGCCTCTTCTTTGGGGCAGCCCCTTGAGATATTAGAACACTGCTATCATGTCTCCCCTAGTCCTTCTCTTCATTAAACTAAAGGTAAAAGTTCCCCTCGCACATATGTGTTAGTCGTTCCTGACTCTAGGGGGCGGTGCTCACCTCCGTTTCAAAGCCGAAGAGCCAGCGCTGGTCCGAAGACGTCTCCGTGGTCATGTGACCGGCATGACTCAACGCCAAAGGCGCACGGAACGCTCTTCCCTTCCCACCAAAGGTGGTCCCTATTTTTCTACTTGCATTTTTTACCTGCTTTCGAACTGCTAGGTTGGCAGAAGCTGGGACAAGGAACGGGAGCTCACCCCGTTACGCGGCACTCGGGATTTGAACTGCTGAACTGCCAGCCTTTCAATTTACAAGTTCAGTGTCTTAGCCACTGAGCCACCGCGTCCCTAGTTCATTAAACTAGGCCTACCCAATTCCTGCAACCATTTCTTCGTAAACTGGAGTTAACCGGAGTTGAGCTACCGTCCAGATTTACCCTTTGAGGGGTCCGGGGTGGGTTGCCTGTGTAACACTCACCGTTGCCGTACGCCCAGTCGTCATTCATGCGGTGACGGACCTTCTGGTAGATGGCCGACATGGTTTTCATGTTGCTCTTCCTCCACTGGCGTCCGAGATACTTGGTTTGGATCTTCAGCAGCTTCAGGACGTAGAGCTGCATCATGGCTTGTTTCACCTTCAGAGACCGTTTCAGGATCGGAGCGGACTTGAAGACGACAAGCATCTGTCGAGGGAAGAAATACGATCAAGCTTGTTTCAATTAAAAGAGAATATTTGTAGCTCGGGGTTGACAGGAGGGGTCTTTTGGTGCTCTCTGAGCTGGCTTGTTTTCTTGCAGACGTTTCATGACCCAACTAGGTAACATCATCAATGCTAGAAGGGGGGGGAGGAGGAGGAGGAGGACTGTGGGATCCTTGGTGCTCCCTGAGCTTAGTGGTTTTCTTGCAGAGGTTTCATGACCCAAATAAGGAACATCATCACTAGTACAAGGGAGTGGGATTTGGAAGGGAGGAGGAGGAGGAGGTGGTGGAGGATGTTACCTACTTAGGTCATGAAATGTCTGCAAGAGTGCACAAAGGACCCCTCCTTTCTCGTCCTCCTCCTCCCATTATGCAAACTCCACTCACTCCCTTCCATCACTGATGATGTTACCTAGCTAGATCATGAAATGTCTGCAAGAAAACCATCCATCTTAGAGAGCACCAAGGACTCCAGAGTTGTTAGGTCCTTCCTTTCTTCCTTCCTTCCTTCCTTCCTTCCTGAATAGAATAGAATAGAATAGAATAGAATAGAATAGAATAGAATAGAATAGAATAGAATAGAATAGAATAGAATAGAATAAGAGTTGGAAGGGACCTTGGAGGTCTTCTAGTCCAACCCCCTGCCTAGGCAGGAAACCCTACATCACTTCAGACAAATGGTTATCCAACATCTTCTTAGAAACTTCCAGTGTTGGAGCATTCACAACTTCTGGAGGCAAGCAGTTCCACTTATTAATTGTTCTAACTGTCAGGAAACTTCTCCTTAGTTCTAAATTGCTTGTCTCCTTGATGAGTTTCCACCCGTTGCTTCTTGTCCTGCCTTCAGGTGCTTTGGAGAATAGCTTGACCCCCTCTTCTTTGGGGCAGCCCCTTGAGATATTGGGACACTGCTATCGTGTCTCCCCTAGTCCTTCTCTTCATTCAACTAGACATACCCAGTTCCTGCAACCGTTCTTCATATGTTTGAGCCTCCAGTCCCCTAATCCTCTTTGTTGCTCTTCTCTGCACTCTTTCCAGAGTCTCCACATCCTTTTTTACATTGTGGTGACCGAAACTGGATGCAGGATTCCAAGTGGGGCCTTACCAAGGCCTTATAAAGTGGTATTAACATTTCATGTGATCCTGATTCTATCTCTCTGTTGATGCAGCCTAGGATGGCGTTGGCCTTCCTTCCTTCCTTCTTCTCCTCTTCTTCTTCTTCTTCCTCCTCCTCCTCCTCCCCGTCTCCCCCTTCTTCTTCTTCTTCTC
This sequence comes from Pantherophis guttatus, assembly GCF_029531705.1. Next base: position 5,912,640 of record NW_026843855.1, on the reverse strand, counting down.
TCCCTCCTCTTCTTTTTCCTCCTCCCCCATATAAATAAATAAATGCCTACATCTCCTGACCTACCATTGTCCTCGAGTGTTTCCACTTGGTCAGCTTGTTGAGTATCCTCAGAAGGTTGATGCAAGAGAAGAGATTCCTCCAGCAAAACTGGCTGTCGTCTCCCGTCTCCTTCGGCCAAGGGGGAAAAAAATGACAAATTGCAGCATTCCCACAACCAACAGCCTGAGCAAGGGGTTGGACTAGAAGACCTCCAAGGTCCCTCCCAACTCTGTTATTTTGTTATGCTGCTATTAACCAACCCCACCAATGTGCAGGAGGTGATAAATAATCAGTGACTTACGAGACTTTCAGCATTGAGTTCTGGTAACTCATGGATGGTGCTGGCGGGATAATCCAAGGCAGAAACACTGCAGGGAAATCAAAGGGAAGAAAAAGAGAAGAGGAGGAGGAGGAGGAGAAGGAGGAGGAGGAGGAAGAGAAGGAGGAAGAGGAGGAGGGGAAGAAGAAGGAAAAGACGGAGGAGGAGGAGGAGAAGGAGGAAGAGGAGGAGAAGGAAAAGAAGGAGGAGGAGGAAGAAGAGGAAGAGGAGAAGAAGACGGAGGAGGAGGAGAAGGAGAAAAGGAGGAGGAGGAAGAGGAGAAGGAGGAGAAGGAAGAGGAGAAGAAGAAGAAGGAGAAGATGGAGGAGGAGGAGGAGGAAGAGAAGGAGGAAGAGGAGAAGGAGGAGGAGGAAGGGGAGAAGGAGGAAGAGGAGGAGGAGGAGGAGGAGGAGAAGAAGAAGGAGAAGGAGAAGAAAAAGAAGAAGAATACGATAATAAATAAAAGAATTCTTCAGTTGAAGGTTTAAAATGCCTCGTGGGTTGAGGGTGGGGGAGACTGGGGCGACTGCAGCCGGCACCTGTTTTTGGCGGTGATGTAGGACAAGATATTCTGGTTGAAGAACTTCAGAATCAACGGGATGCAGTTGGCGAAGACCAGATGCTGGGCGACATACTCAAACTGGAGGAAAAGGAAAGGGGAAATGTTACAGAGAGTCAAAGGAATTTCAAAGACGAGAATTTTTTTTTAAGTTTTTTTTTTATTATTTTTCAAAATACAAGCATTCCATCTTTCCTTAAACAGGGTGTCATCTGGGCTCAAATATCTCTGTGTGCCAACCTTCAACATTTACAACATCATAATTCACTTAACATAATTCTCTAATCTTAAAATTACAGCATGTTAAACAGTCAAACATTATAAGCCTATTCGTTTTTCCTTTTAAGACGAAACTTTTTTGTAGCTCTGGACTGAACCGTGAAGAGTCCTTGGTGCTCTCTGAGCTTAGTGATTTTCTTGCAGACATTTCATTACCCAGCTAGAGAACATCATCAATGCTAGAAGGGAGGTGGGCTTAAGAAATTTTAATTTTATTTTATTTAGTAAACTTATTAGTGGCCCCATTTTAAAAAGCTAACTCTGGGCAGCTTACAATCTTAAAAGGATAAAGCTACAGTGGTACCTTGGTACTCCACACTGCTTTGAAACTCCTCTAATTTGTTATTTAATGCATTTTCATGTGAAAATGTTGTCCCAGTACTCAATGCACAAGCTAGAACTTGTCGGTGTCGCTTGCCTTGTGACTCACTTACATTACAGATAGTCCTCAACTTACAGGGGTTCTTCCTGTAATTTAGATTCTGCTTTTTCTAATTTTCCTTGGAGCTCTGCGAGTTGATTCTTCTTATTTCTATTTTTCCTTATTGTGTACGCTATCGATAAACCTCTTATATAAGCTTTTGTTGTATCCCATAAATTTCAAGTTTCTTCATTCCAGTTTTCTTTTAAAAACAGGCCTAATTCTTTTTTTTTGAGTATTGAATAAAATTCTTCTCTTTCATTATCCTTTGGTTCATGGTCCATCTCCCTCTCCTCCTGACTTCTCCTTTCCAACTGATTTTTAATGGATTGTGGTCTGCCCAGGAATTGGCTTCAATTTTACCACCTTTCTTGCTACATGTATTAAGTGAATGACTGCAATTGTTAGGGTGACGGTTGTTAAGTGAATCGGGCTTCCCCATGGACTGTGCTTGTCTGAAGGTCACAAAAGGGGATCACATGACCTCAGGACGCTGCGACCGTCATAAATATGAGTCAGTTGCCAAGCGTCTGACTTTTGATCACGTGACCACGGGGAGGCTGCAACGGTCGTGTGTGAAAAATGGTCATAAGTCCCTTTTTTCAGGGCCGCTGTAATTTTGAACAGTCACTAAATGGAACTGTTGTGGAGTGGTGCGGTGGCCTAGTGGTGGAGCTCTTGCCTCACAATCAGGAGGCTGTGAGTTCGATCCTAGGTAGAGGCAGATATTTCTCTCTCTGGGCACACTGAGAATATGTCTGCTGAACAAAACTCAGCATTGGTGACAGGAAGGGCATCCGGCCAATAAATACTCAGCTCCATTCAGTTGCCCTGTCTCTACCCCATAAGGGATTATGGGGTCGTTAAAAGAAGGTGACTAAATGAAGTATTGTAAATTGAGGTGCCCCTGTATTTTTTATGAGAAAAATATGTTTGATACTTGTCAATTTTTGGTACTTTTTGTGCCTCACAGAACTAATCAATAAGTACCGAGGTACCGCTATATATAAAACCTATACACCAGGGATCTCCCAACCTGGCCACTTTTACAACTGATGGACTTCAACTCCCAGAATTCCTCAGTCACCCATTAGTGGACTTCAACTCCCAGAATTCCTCAGCCAGTCATCAGTAGACTTCAACTCCCAGAATTCCTCAGCCAGCCACTGGTAGACTTCAACTCCCAGAATTCCTCAGCCAGCCATTGGTGGGCCTTCCTCAGAATTCCTCAGCCAGCCATCGGTGGACTTCAACTCCCAGAATTCCTCAGCCAGTCATCGGTAGACTTCAACTCCCAGAATTCCTCAGCCAGCCATTGGTAGACTTCAACTCCCAGAATTCCTCAGCCAGCCACTGGTAGACTTCAACTCCCAGAATTCCTCAGCCAGCCATTGGTGGGCCTTCCTCAGAATTCCTCAGCCAGTCATCGGTAGACTTCAACTCCAGAATTCCTCAGCCAGTCATCGGTAGACTTCAACTCCCAGAATTCCTCAGCCAGCCATTGGTGGGCCTTCCTGAGAATTCCTCAGCCAGCCATCAGTGGACTTCAACTCCCAGAATTCCTCAGCCAGGAATTCTGGGAGTTGAAGTCCACCCGTCGTAAAGCAGCCAAGGTTGGAGACCCCTGCTATACACAATGCGAATAAAATACCGTAAAATGGAAGAAAATCTCTTTCTTCTCTCCAAAGACCGGCAAAGTCCCACCTGATAAACGTGGTTCAGCTTAAAATGCTTCAGGAGGAGCAGCAATAAAGCAGAGATGCTCTTGACAATGATTTCTTTGTGCCGGTTCACATCGATCCCCAGTTTCATGCTCTGGAGGACGGTCACCCTGAAACCCAGGAGAAAAAAAAAGATGAGGATTTAAACCAGGGGTCTCCAAACATGGCCACTTTGGAAAGACTTGTGGACTTCAACTCCCAGGATTCCTCAGCCAGCATGGAATTCTGGGAGTTAAAAGTCCACAAGATTTAAAACGGCCAAGGTTGGACATCCCTACTCCTATACCATCCTGGACAGATGGCTGTCCAGTCACTTCTTGAAAACCTCGAGTATTGGAGCACCCACAATTTCTAGAGGCAAGTAGTTCCACTGATTAATTGTCCTCACTGTTAGGAAGTCTCTCCTTTATTTCTAGGTTGCTTCTCTCCTTGATTAGTTTCCATCTGTCGTTTCTCATCCTGCCTTCTGGTGCTTTGGAGAAGAGCTTGACTCCCTCTTCTTTGTGGCAGCCCCTGAGATATTGGAAGACTGCTATCATATCTCCCCTAGTCCTTCTTTTCATCACAGTAGATATACCCAGTTCCTGCAACCGTTCTTCATATGTTTTAGCCTCCAGTCCCCTAATCATCTTCTTTTTTTAAAAATTTAATTTGATTTATATGCTGCCCTTCTCCGGAGACTCAGGGCGGCTTACAGTGCGTTAAGCAATAGCCTTCATACTTTTGTATATTTTATACAAAGTCATCTTATTGCCCCCACAAACTGGGTCCTCAATTTACCTACCTTAGAAAGGATGGAAGACTGAGTCAACCTTGAGCCTGGCGAGATTCGAACTTACTTTAATTGCAGACAGCTGGTGTTAAATTACAGTGCTTAGTCTGCAGTTATCCAGGCTCCTGCTCTTTTTTTCTTCTTTTTGCTCTTCTCTGTACTCTTTCTAGAGTCTCAACATCTTTTTTTACATCATGGTGACCAAAACTGGATGCAGGATTCCAAGTGTGGCCTTACTAAGGCATAATAATGTGGTATCAACACTTCAGGTGATCTTGATTCTACCCCTCTGTTAATGCAGCCTAGGATGGTGTCGGCTTTTTTGGCCGCTGCCGCACACGGCTGGCTCATATCTAAATGGTTGTCTACTAGGACTCCAAAATCCCTCTCAGAGTTCCTACTATTGAGCCAGGGACCACCTATGTTGTACCTGTGCATTTCGCTTTTCTTGCCTAGGTGTAAAACCTTTACTTTTCTCACCACTAGAATTGCATTTTGTTGAATAGGGCTGAGTTCTCAACTCTGTCAAATGCCTTCTGGATCTTCAGCCTATCTTCTAAAATGTCTGCTATTCCCCCACCAGCTTGGTGTCATCTGCAAATTTGATGAGTTCCCCTTCTACAGGTCGTCCTCCAGTTACGACCACAACTGAGCCCAGCATTTCTGTTGCTAAGTGAGACATTTCTTAAGTGAATTTTATCCCATTTTACGACCTCTCTTGTCTCAGTTGTTAAGCGAACCACTGCAGTTTGTTAAGTTAGTAATACGGTTGTTAAGTGAATCCAGCTTCCCCATTGACTTTGTCAGAAGGTTGCAATAAGGGATCATGTGACCCCGAGACACCACAACCGTCATAAATATGAGTCAGTTGTAAAATGTCTGAATTTTAGTCAGTATGACCATGGGGATGCTGCAATGGCTGTAAGTGTAAAAAACGGTCGTAAGTCACTTTTTTCAATGCCGTTGACACTTCGAACGGTCACTAAATGAACTGTTGTAAGTCGAGGACTGCCTGTGTCCCCTCATTTAGATTATTTATGAAGATTTTCAGAAATCCCAAGTGTGGCCTCCTGCGGATGTAACAGGACTACAACTCCCAGAATTCATGCTGATGCATAATGTCTTCCCCAGATCTCCCGCCACATCGGAGTAGTTCCATAGCTTTTCCGGGGTGCCGTCCACTTACGGCATTTCCTCCGGCAACACATCTGCCAGGATGTTGATTGAGTCGGTCTTGGCTTTTGAAGTTGGGGCCGCAGCTAGCAGGATCTTCAACAGAGCTATCTGAAACAGGGAAGGAGATTATCAATCCAAAAGTAGACTTTAAAATAGGGCTCTCCAAATTTAGCCACTTTAAGACTGATGGACTTCAACTCCCAGAATTCCTCAGCCGGCCTAACTTGGCCGCTTTAAGACTGGTGGACTTCAACTCCCAGAATTCCTCAGCCAGCTTAACTTGGCTGCTTTAAGACTGGTGGACTTCAACTCCCAGAATTCCTAAGTCGGCCTAACTTGGCCGCTTTAAGACTGGTGGACTTCATCTCCCAGAATTCCTCAGCCGGCCTAACTTGGCCGCTTTAAGATTGGTGGACTTCAACTCCCAGAATTCCTCAGTCAGACTGATGAATTCAGAAAGCTGAGGTCCTCACATCTTCCTGTGTGGCTGACTGGGGAATTCTGGGAATTGAAGTCCTCACATCTTCCTGTGTGGCTGACGAGGGAATTCTGGGAGTTGAAGTCCACAAGTCTTAAAGCGGCCAAGTTTGGAGACCCCAAAAAACAACACCAAAAAAATTACAATTTACAATTTAATTCAAATGAACAGAAGGGAGCTCAGTCCAATCAAAGAGATTTGTACATCGCTGTCTGTGGAACCAGGATTAATTGGTACAGATAGTTCTCGAGTTACGATGGCAGTCAAGGCCAAAATTTCTGTTGGTAAGTGAGACATTTGTTAAATGAATTTGGCCCCATCTTACGACCGTTCTTGCCACCGTTGTTAAGTGAATCGCTGCAGGTGTTAGGAACGTGGACATTAAGCGAATCCCGCTTCCCCATTGACTTTGCCTGTCAGAAGGTCGTAAAAGGGAATCACGTGACCCGGCGACCATGCAACCGTCATAAATACGAGTCAGTTGCCAAGCGTCTGAATTTTGATCATGTGTCCATAGGAATGGTCACACTTTTTCACACATACGACCGTTGTAGCATCCCCATGGCCACGGGATCAAAACGCAGCCGCTCGGCAAATGACTCGTATTTATGACGGGGTCACGTAATCCCCTTTCGTGACCGTCCGACAAACATACTCCACGAGGAAGCCAGATTCACTTCACGACGTTACTAACTTAGCAACCGCAGTGGTTCACTTAACAACAGTGACCCAGAAAGGTTGTAAAACGGGTCAAAACTCACTTCCCAACTGTCTCGCTTAGCGCAAAGAAAACTCTGGTTTCAATTGGGGTTGTAAATCGAGGACTACCTGTGTTAAGGAAACATAATAATAATCCTAACTGTCATTGTGGGAACACCCCACAAACTTTACTTCGTATTGTGAGGAATTTTCCCCTCAGAAATTGGACTGGATCCCTGCTCTCGTGGGCAGTGCTGTCCAATGGCTAAAGGATCCAGATATCCGGCCAGAGGTTCAGTCACTCCAGTAAATGCCAAAACTTAATTTTATTCATATTTTTATTCATTACCCACCCTGTATCTTTTTAAAATAATTCGCTGATTTGGCGTTTTATATATAATAATTATTATTATTATTATTATTATTATTATTATTATTATTGAGATTTATACGCCGCCCTATCTCCAGCCGGACTCAGGGCGGCTCACAACAGTTTTGATGCAAATTTGATGCACACTTTTGATGCACATTTTCTAGGTTCCTTCTGTGAATTGCATGCACTACGCTGCATTTATGCTACGCCGCGTGCAATAAAATAAACAAACAAATAAATAAATAAAACAACAACTCACCATGTACTGGGGCAGGTTGTACAGCATGGCTCGATATAGGATCTCACAGGGTGTCTCCTGCACTTCCTCCTCCCCCTGAAGTGAGAGAACAGGTGCAAAACAATCAGAACAATGGAGCTGGAAGGGACCTTAGAGGTCTTCTAGTCCAACCCCCTGCTCAGGCAGGAAGTTATACCAGTTCAGACAAATGATTGTCCAATCTCTTCTTTAAAAACCTTCCCGTGATGAAACACCCACAACTTCTGGTGGCAAGGAGTTCCACTGGTTAATTTGTCCTCACTGTTAAGGAAGTTTCTCCTTATTTATTTATTTATTTATTTATTTATTAGTTCGATTTATATGCCGCCCTTCTCCGGAGACTCAGGGCGGCTTACAATGCGTTAAGCAATAGCCTTCATCCTTTTGTATATACCTGCTTAGTAGGGTTTTCACCCCCCTAAACGGTGTTCTTTTTTATACAAAGTCAGCTTATTGCCCCCACAATCCGGGTCCTCATTTTACCTACCTCGAAAGGATGGAAGGCTGAGTCAACCTTGAGCCTAGTGAGATTTGAACTTGCAATAATTGTAGGCAGCTGGTGTTACTTAACAGTGCTTTAGTCTGCTGCGCTACCAAGGCTCTTTCCAGGTTGCTTCTCTCCTTGATGAGTTTCCATCCGTTGCTTTTTGACCTACTTTCAGGAGAATAATTTGACCCCCTCTTCTCTGTGGCAGCCCCTCTATTATGTCACCCCTGGTCCTTCTTTTCATTAAACTAGACATACCCAAATCCTACAACCGTTCTTCATAAATTTTAGTGTCCAAGAAGAGAACAGACAGAACAAATTATCATAGCAGAGCAAACAAGAAGACACAGGAAGTCCTTGACTTACGACCGTCCGTTTAGCGACCATTTGAAGTTACGACGGCACTGAAAAAAATGACTTCCAATTGCACCTCACGTTTACGGCCGTCGCAGCATCAAAAAAAAAAATCAAAATTCAGGCGCTCTGCAACCTGTATTTACAACAGTTGCAGGGTCCAGGACCTTCCCAGCCGGCATCTGACAGGCAAAGTCGAATGGGAGTAGACAGATTCGCTTAACGACCAGATGATTCAATTAACAACTGCAGGGATTCGCTCAACAACCCTGGCGGGAAAGGTCATAAAACCGGACACGACACATTGAAGAGCTGCTTTGCTCAGCCATGGGATTTCTGGTGCAATCGACGGTCGTAAGTCGAGGACCGGGAGGTGAAAAAGCTGCAGCAGAATGAGACAGCCAATGAGAGATTCTTACCAAAGAGATGGGACACTTTTCCATTTCTTTCTCATTCTTGATCTGCACTTCGGCGACCGAGATATATTTGTGCTGAGGAGAAGATGGAACAACGGGAATCGCACAAAAAATAATCAAAATATCTTGGAGGAATTTGAGTTAAAATCTCAAATTGAGATTGAGATTGAGTTAACTGAATTAAAATCCAGTTTAATTTAGTTAAAATTGAAAATATGAGCCAGTTTGCTCTGGTGGTTAAGGCAACAAGCTAGAAAGTGGGAGAATGGGAATTCTAGTCCTGCCTTAGGCATGAAAGCAAGCTGGGTGACTTTGGGCCAATCACTAGGAGATTGTGAATTCTAGTCCAGTTTAGGCATGAAAGGCAGTTGGTGAGTTGGGCCAATCACCAGGAGACAGTGAGTTCTAGTCCTGCTTTAGGCATGAAAGCAAGCTGGGTGACTTTGGGCCAATCACTAGGAGATTGTGAATTCTAGTCTCACTTTAGGCATGAAAGCCGGCTGGGTGACTTTGGGCCAATCACCAGGAGACTGTGAGTTCTAGTCCCGCCTTCGGCATGAAAACAAGCTGGGTGACTTTGGCCCAATCACTAGGAGACTGGGAGTTCTAGTTCTGCCTTAGGCACAAAACCCAGCTGGGTGACTTTGGGCCAATCACCAGGAGATGGTGAGTTCTAGTCCTGCCTTAGGCATAAAAGCCGCCTGGATGACTTTGGGCCAATCACCAGGAGACTGTGAGTTCTAGTCCCGCCTTCGGCATGAAAACAAGCTGGGTGACTTTGGCCCAATCACTAGGAGACTGGGAGTTCTAGTTCTGCCTTAGGCACAAAACCCAGCTGGGTGACTGGGCCAATCACCAGGAGATGGTGAGTTCTAGTCCTGCCTTAGGCATGAAAGGCGCCTGGGTGACTTTGGGCCAATCACCGGGAGACAGTGAGTTCTAGTCCTGCCCGAGGCACGAAAGCCAGCTGGGTGACCTCGGGCCAATCAGCAGGAGACAGTGAGTTCTAGTCCCACCTTAGGCATGAAAACTGGCTGATTGCCTTGAGCAAATTTGGGAAGAAGGAGGAGTTTAGGTATGTTTGAGTTTGAGTTGTTTATAAGAAATAATGAAGATGGGATATAAATAAATAAAAACAATATAAATAAAAAGTCCCCAAATCCTCCTTACAGAGATCCCAGAATCGCCACGCGAGAAAAATCAGAATTCACAGCTAAAGCCATGTGCTTATTGAAGGATTTCTCAACCCTGCCTGCTTTAAGGTGGGTGGACTTCAACTCCCAGAATTCCACAGCCAGCTTTGCTTTCTGGGAGTTGAAGTCCACCCACCTTAAAGCAGGCAGGGTTAAAGAAATAACCGGTTTATTGCCAACTATCTGCCTTACCTCTTTCAGAGTCTTCACACTTTCATGGATCGGGCACGGTAAGCCCACCAAGGTCTCCGTGTCCCTGGAAAGGGTGATCAGAAGAGAACAGGAAGGAAGGAACAAGGGGGAAAAAAAAGAGAGAGAAATTAAGAACCAAATATATCTTTTCTTCTTCCAGCTTTTGGATGACGAGGCTGTCTTTGCAAGAACGCTTTATCCATCCATCCATCCTTTCCACTTTTACCGTAATGCATTTGACAAACAGACTCTGGGAAAAAAACAAAAACCTATCAGGAAAAAGTGAACTGAGACCTTATTGTACGTATAAATATTTTGTATATGCTTAACGCCGGGCTCTTCAACAGTGCAATTCAAGCCACCCCGGATGGAAGTCTCTAGAAAACTCCCCCTCTCGCACATCTGGAGTTGGAGAAGAGTGCTAGAATTGCAATATCTAGAACCGGAAGAAGCCGCTGAAGTCAATCCAGTAAAGGATTTCAAAGTACGAATATGGTCAGTGGCAAAAAGTGAAAGGGAGAGAAAGTAGATAGGTGGGTGGATCTTTGTAGAATGGTTATTTAAACCGGTGGGCTCCCTGGTAGACGTTTCATGACCCATCTAGGTAACATCATCAGTGCTAGAAGGGGGTGGGCTTTGCAGAATGGAGGAGGTAGAGGAGAAGGAGGAGGACTGTGGGGTTCTTGGTGCTGAGTTAGTGGTTTTCTTGCAGACGTTTCGTGACCCAACTAGGTAACATCATCAGTGTTAGGGGGTTTGTGGAGAGGAGGAGGAAGGAGGGAGGGGCTGTAGGATCCTTGGTGCCCTCTGAACTTGATTGTTGTCTTGTAGATGTTTCATGACCCAGACTAAGTAACTTCATCACCCCATAGTCCTCCTCCTCCTTCTCCGTTCCACAATCCCTTCTAGCACTGATGGTGTTACCTAGTTGGGTCATGAAACGTCTGCAAGAAAACAACCAAGCTCAGAGGGCACTGAGGACCCCGCTCAGCCCTTCCTTCCTTCTTTCCTTCCCTCCCTCCCTCCTTCCCCCTCCCCTTCCCTTTATTCCTTCTCCTTTCTCTTCCTCCTCGTCCTCTCCACAAACCACCCTCCCTTCTAGCACTGATGATGCTCCCTAGTTGGGTCATGAAACGTCCGCAAGAAAACCACCAAGCTCAAAGAGGACCCAGGACCCCACAGTAGTAGTTGTCTTCTTCTTCTTCTTCTTCTTCTTCTTCTTCTTCTTCTTCTTCTTCTCTTCTTCTCTTCTTCTTCTTTCTTCTTCTTCTTCTTCTTCTTCTTCTTCTTCTTCTTCTTCTTCTTCCTTCTTCTTCTTCTTCTTCTTCTCCTCCTCCTCCTCCTTCTTCTCCTGCTTCTTTTTCTTTCTTTTTCTTCTTCTTCTTCTCCTCCTCCTCCTCCTCCCTCCCTTCTAGCACTGATGATGTTCCATAGTTGGGTCATGAAACGTCCGCAAGAAAACCACCAAGCTCAGAGAGCACCAAGCACCCCTCAAAAAACCCAGATTTCCCCATTTAGCCAGCAATGCCTTCAACCCCCGACAGGTAAATTAAAGTTTTGTACTTAAGAGGTAAAAAAATAGCCTCCGAGGGCCACCATCTACTCACTGCCCAAGTGTGAATCCAATGAATTTGTTCCTGCTTGTCTCCAGGAAATGTTCTATGTCTTTCTGTCTGGAAGACACAAAGTGGTTGCATCACAGACAACGAGGCAGAGAGAGAGAGAGAAGGAAAGAGAGAGAGAGAGAGAGACAGAGAGAGAGAGAAGGAAAGAGAGAGAGAGAGAGGACAGAACAAAAGTACAAAACTTGAGAAAACTTTGTAGCCTCATGCCAATTCTGGATTAGCAGTTGCTTTTTCAGCCACTTTGAGTGCAGGCTGGTCACATCCAAAGATAAAAGATTTAAAGCCAGTCCTTGATGTTAGGATATGGTTTGAGCCTAACAAGTTGTCCAGGCAATATGTTGTGTTCTGTGACTTTAATGTGAATATGTATTGTGTGACTTTAAGGCTTTACTGCTGATTCCTTGTAGTGCTGAGTCATGCTGTAATTAGTTGTGAACGTATTTAAGGAAGGTATTGCAACGTATTCAGTTGCTGCTATGATATGCTGCCATTGTGTATGAAGATGTTGTGATATGCTACCAGAGTATGATATGCTACCATTGTGAGGAGTTGCTAACATTCTGCTAATTATCGTTGGATGGATCTGCTATCATTGTGGTTTGTGAACCAGAGTGAGTTTGTTATTCTAACCAACTAATGTTTGGTGAGAAGATATCTGTAACTACTGGACTGATTTTACTTGGAATTTGTTTAAAGACTATGAGAGTGTTTTTTCTACTATAAAGTAAGCTTTTGATAAACCAGTTTGCACATCTCTTATTCATCGCTCTCAGCAACGTTTCCTTGTGCATTTACTCTGCTGGTTGGTAACACAACACCAATATCCTTAACACTTGACTTACAAATAGTTCATTTATAGTGACTGATCGAAGTTAGAATGGCACTGTAGAAAAAGTCTGACCCGTTTACTGACGACTGTTGCAGCGTCCCCGTGGTCATGTGATCCAATTCCGGACGCTTGGCAACCGACTCATATTTACGACGGTTGCAGAGATCCACTTTATGTGACCTTCCGCCCAGCAAAGTGAACAGGGAAGCCAGATTCACTCAAACAACCGTGTGACTAAGTCGACACCGCAGTGATTCGCTTAACAACTCCGGCAAGGAAAGTCGTAACGTGGGGCAAAGCTCACTTAACAACTGCCTCACTTAGCGACGGAACATTTGGACGTTTCAACGTCCTTCATCACCCAGAGGCTTTTAAGAAGAGATTAGACACCCACTTGTCTCAAATCGTATAGGGTAGATCTCCAAGGATCCTTCCAGCTCTATTCTGACTCTGAAAGAGCAACCATCTCATCCTCCTTCACGTCCTGACCAGGTCCACGGAAGGTTCCTGAGGGTAGGAGGAGACCTAGGGGGACACGATACCTGACTTTGGGGCCCACGGAAGGCCCTTTGGGAAGGAGACCTTCTCCACAGGCGGGCATGGAACCGGCTCGGCTTGTACGACGGTGGTCCTTTCCAAGAGATCCAACTCGCTTTCCAGCCCGCTCTCAATGTCATCGGCCTCCTCTTCGTCCACCACGGCCTCCTCGTTCTTGAAGGGGTCCCTCTCGTTGTAAATATCTAGACTGTCCTGCTTCATCAGAGGCTGCAGCGAAGAAAGCAAGAGAGGAACAAAGGTGGCGGCAACCTGGTAGGAAGTCTTCTGCTCCGGGACAACCTTCTACCAGAAGGAGCACCCATGCTTTTGGGGGAATAAGAAGATGACTCGCCAAGAAAACCGGAAAGTCGAGGGACAGAGCTCAGCCCATGTCTGAAGGAAGAGGAACCATCTCACCACAATGGGATGGGCCCACCCTATCTGTGCCAGCAGAAAGAATAGGGTCTCCTGCCTGAGCAGGGGGTTGGACTAGAAGACCTCTAAGGTCCCTTCCAACCCTGTGAAGTAGGCTGGGCTGACAGAGAGAGACTGGCCCAATGTCACCGAGATGGCTTTATGCTTAAGGTGGGACTAGAACTTCCCATCTCCTGGTGATTGGTCCAAAGTCACCCAATCAGCTCTCATGCCTAAGGTGGGACTAGAACTCCCCATCTCCTGGTGATTGGTCCAAAGTCACCCAATCAGCTCTCATGCCTAAGGTAGGACTAGAACTCACCATCTCCTGGTGATTGGTCCAAAGTCACCCAATCGGCTCTCATGCCTAAGGTGGGACTAGAACTCTCCATCTCCTGGTGATTGGTCTGAAGTCACCCAATTGGCTCTCATGCCTAAGGTGGGACTAGAACTCCCCATCTCCTGGTGATTGGTCCAAAGTAACCCAATTGGCTCTCATGCCTAAGGCAGGACTAGAACTCCCCATCGCCTGGTGATTGGTCCAAAGTCACCCAATCAGCTCTCATGCCTAAGGAGGACTAGAACTCCCCATCTCCTGGTGATTGGTCCAAAGTCACCCATCTGGCTTTCGTACCTAAGGTGGGACTAGAACTCCCCATCTCCTGATTTCTAGCCTGATGCTTTAACCACTAGGCCAAACCTCATGTATGTGGGAAGAACGGGAGAGACAAGGCTGTCTTGACAGCATAAAATTCCCAGGTCCTGCAAGGGGAGACCCTTGGAGGCGTTCCCTTGCTTCAAACTAAAGTCCTTGCAATTTTCACCCTGGATTAAAAACCACACCCGTCCCAGCCCGAGTCTCCAATTTATCCGAAATTTACCGATAGCCAATCATTCTTGTCCCACGCCTGCAAAGCAAGGAGGATGGGTAAATTGACGTTATCAATCAAAACAGGAAGGGAAGGAAAGGAAGAATTATCTGCATTTCTGACTCCGGGTAATAAAGCGAAATTTTTATCCTACCCGTCGACTCCGGTGTCCCCGTTTCTGCACCGGCGGCTGCGGCTGTTCCCCCAACTCGGCGGTGTAGGCTGGAGGGGAGGCCGCCCGCATGTTACGCATGACCAGGATGCTGTCTTCTGGCAAGGGGGGCAGCCCCAGATCCTGCCGCTTCTTCACCTTCATCGCTTGGAGGGTATCGAAGCCGCCCAGAGTGAACTGGAAAAAAGAGGCCAGCTAGAGTAGGGGTCTCCAACCTTGGCAACTTTAAGACTTGCGGACTTCAAATCCCAGAGTTCCTCAGCCAGCTTTGCTGTAGCTGGCCAGCGACTCTCAATTTTCATAGAGAGAATCTTTGAAGCTCAGGGTTGACCAGTGAGGTCTTGGGCGTTCTCTGAATTTGTCTATCTTCTTGCAGACATTTCATGACCCAACTAGGGAACATCATCAGTGCTTAGAAGGCATTGGGGTTTTGCTCTCTGTTAAACTACTGACAAGAAAACCACACCTCCATCCTTCTAGTGTCAGCCTTTCCAGCTGCATTTACTCTAGTGCCGACATAAGAAGGAGAAGCGGAGGCGTCTGGAAAGGGACGTTTGACTTTTCACCTACTTATTTTCCCTGGAGATAATATCCCCTAGGAGATGGGATGGGAGGGGGGAAATTCCTTTGAGCTGGAGCAGTAGATTAGGGGTAGAGTGACTTGGAAGATGGCCAATGAGTGCAGGGGAGTGGGGAACGGAAAGGGAGGGTTTTGGGTCTGGAAGTCAGTGTTGGCTGTGATGGAGTCGGAGTTACAATGTCGTGCTTAATAAATGGGAGTTTTTCTTCAAAGACTTTGTTTGAAATGCAATTTATTTGAGACGACCTCGAAACCTGACATCTAGCACTGATGATGTTCTCTAGTTGGGTCATAAAATGTTTGGCAAAAAAAAAACCCCAAGTTAATAGAGAACCCTACAGTTCTTCTCCTGTTTCTCCTTCTCTTTTTCCTCCTCTTCCTCTTCCTCCTCCTTTCCTCCACAAGCCCCTCTCCTCATCTACCACTGATGATGTTCCCTAGTTGGGTCATAAAACGTTTGCAAAAAAACAATCAAGTTCAGAGAGGACCTCCCGGTCCTCCTCCTCCTGTTTTTCCTTCACCTTCTCCTCCTTCTCTCCACCTCCACAAGCCCCTTTCCTCATGTAGCACTGATGATGTTCCCTAGCTGGGTCATAATACGTCTGCAAAAAACAATCAAGTTCAGGTCCTCCTCCTCCGGTTTCCAGTCCTCTTCCTCCAACCTTCCAGTCCTCCTCCTCCGGTTTCTCCTCCTCCTCTTCCTCTTCCTCCTCCTTTCCTCCACAAACCCCTCTCCTCATCTACCACTGATGATGTTCCCTAGTTGGGTCATGAAACGTTGGCTCTGAGACCGCCCCCCCCTCTTCCCACCGATGCGCCCCACTGAAACCCCATCAGGGAAAGAGAGAAGCTGACCCACCACGAGGACCTTCCAGAGTAAAAGCAGGACTTTCTTCATGGGGAAATGCGGAGAATGCTCGCTGCAGAATTTGGTCACCATCGTGAACAGCAAGAGGCCAAACGGTTCTTCGCTGTGGATCGGATAACCTGCCAGAAGAATTTTGAAAAGTCAAATCAGAGGGGTGTGTGTGGAAGGGATAGGAGAAGTTGAGTTGGGGGTGTCATCAGCAGCCTGGCAAAACCCAGCTTTGTGTCTACGTAAGAGCAACCCAGAAGTTTTAAAAAAAATTAAACAGAATTTTTGGCGGGGGTGTCCATCCAAGGAGAGGGAATGGATCCCCAATTATTGCATGCGGCATCGGAGGTTGCAAAGGGTTAAGAAGGAAGAGAGAGAGAAGAAAAAGCAGAGAGACAGAGAAGAGAGAGAGGGAAAGAGAGAGAGAAGGGAGAGGAGAGAGAGAAAGAAGAGAAAGGAGAGAGAAAGGAGAGAGGAGAGACAGAAGAGAATAAGAAGAGAAAGAGAAGAGAGAGACAGAAAGAGAAGGAAGAGAGAGAGAAGGGAGAGGAGAGAGAGAAGAGAAAGAGAGAAGAGAAAGAGAAGAGAGAGAGGACGGAGAAGAGAGAGGGAAAGAGAAGAGAGAGAAGGGAGAGGAGAGAGAGAAGAGAGAGAGAGAAGAGAAAGAGAGAAGAGAGAGAGGGAAAGAGGAGAGAGAGAAGGGAGGAGAAAGAGAAGAGAAAAAGAAGAGAAAGAAGAGAGAGGAGAGAGAGGACAGAGAAGAGAGAGAGAAAGAGAGAAAAGAGAGAGGGAAAGAGAGAAGAGAGAGAGAAGGGAGAGGAGAGAGAGGAGAGAGAGAGAGAGAGAGAAGATAACAAGAAGAAAAAGAGAAGAGAAAGAGAAGAGAGAGAAAAGAGAGAGAAAAGAGAGAGAGAGGACAGAGGACAGAGAAGAGAGAAAGAGAGAGGAGAGAGAAAAAAGCAAAAATTGAACCTGAACAGAGCAAGGACCAGTGCCAAGGTTAAAAGGCACCACCTTGGCCACTCCAGAGGCATAGTGTTTGTGTGTATGTGTGTATTTGTTTTGTGTGTTGCCGTAACCTACTCAGCTCAGCCCTGAACATCTCGCGGGACGCCGTCCACTTCGGAGGGTCAGTCTCCATTTCCACCCGGACGTTCTCCACCATCAGGTACATGACGCTCAGAATCACCCTGGAAATAAATCCAAAAATAAGCTGCAGTTAGTCCTTGACTTACAACTGTTTCATTTAGTGACCGTTCGAAGTTACAACGGTGCGGAAAAAAGTGACTTAGGACCGTTTTTCACACTTATGACCGTTGCAGCGTTCCCTCATGGTCAAAATTAGGCTGCTGGGCAACTGACTCACACTTACGACGGTTGCAGTGTCCCCGGGGTCATGTGATTCCTTTGGCGACCTTCTGACAAGTAAAATCGGATTTGCTTAATGACTGTGTTACTAACTGAATGGCACCGATTCACTTAACAACCGTGGCAAGAAAAGTTGTCAAATTAGCAACGGTCTCGCTTAGCAACGGAAGTGGTCATATACGTCAAGGACTACTTGTATTTTTATTGCAAAACAACCTGCTTAATAACTGCCTTGCTCAGCAACGGAAATTTAGGGGGGGGCGGGGCTCCACCGCGGTCGTACGTCGAGGATTACCTGTGAAGGGAAGAATCACGCTGGGACTAACTCACCTGAGTTCGGTGCTGTCCGCTAGAGAGATCGCCGGCTTCCTCAGGGCGCTGCTACGGGCCTCGGTGTTGCTAAAATAAAATAAAAAACACGGAAAAACAGTCAAAAGTTTCCTTTCATCATCATCTTTTAACGACCCCATAATCCCTTGCACCAGAGTCTGGGCAACTGAACGGAGGTGAGTATTTACTGGCCGGATGCCTTTCCTGTCACCAATGCCGAGTTTTGTTCGGTAGATCTATTCTCATTGTGCCCAGAGAGAGAAATATCTGCCTCTACCTAGGATCGAACTCACAGCCTCCCGATTGTGAGGTGAGAGCTCCACCTCTACGCCCCGCACCACTCCACCGCCGAAATTCCTTTGTGTGCAACAAATCAGTATTTAAAGGATAGAAAAATGGTGTTTTTCTATTTATTTGAGCCTTTCCCTAAATCAACCCATTCACGCAACTGAAAGTTGGCAATGGTATAGAAATAAAATTATTATTATTAATAATACGTTCTCCAAATCAGCATCAATGTTTTTATGAAATACAAGCTTTTTTTAAAAAAATAAATAAATAAACTTGTCGCTTGCCAAAGTAAATTCAGCAGCAGGGCGTGCAGAGTCTTTTAGGCCCGTTGCCGAAAACGTCACTTACGCCACTTCCATGTTGAGCAGTTCCAGGAAAGCTGTGAAGGTCCCCATTTGGTACAGCAAAAAGTTGTTGTGTCGCGCCCAGTGGAGGACATCTGCTTCCGTGTCACACTCTCCAAAGACACCTGGAAACCCCACGCAGGTGAGAAGTGAAAAAAAAAAAAAAGAATAGTGAAAATTTTGCCTATTTTTTTTTTTTTGCAGTGTTTCCCAAGCTTGGCCATTCTCCCAGCCAATTCTGAGAGCCGAAATCCAGACATCTTAAAGTAGCTGAAGTTGGAAAACACTGGTTTATAGTGAGCAGTGGGATTCAGCCGGTTCGGGAGAACCGGTAGTTAAATTGCTGGCTGGCCCCACACCTTCCCGCTCCGCCCTTCCAGGAGTCCCCACGTGCCCCATTTTGGCTCCCAGGTAAGTGCAGGGAAGCCTCCTAGGCCCAAAATAAGGCACGGGGGGGGTTTTGGGGTGCGCAGCGCCCCCCCCCACAGCCCGTTTTTGCTCCCAGGAGGCTTCAGTGAGGCTTACTAGGCCCAAAATGGGGCACGGCCTTGTTTTTGCTCCCAGGGGGGTGCAGGAGGCAGAGTACTGCCTGTTATACCCCTTGGCCACGCCCTCCATGGCCACGCCCACCCAGCTGGTCATTAGGGCAGAGAACGGGTTGTTAAATTATTTGAATCCCGCCACTGTTTATAGTGAACAACGAAGAGAAAGCAAAACAAAATATCTTCATTTTTCTAAGACTTGCAAGACTGTTAGCGTAGCTTTACAATAAAGCAGAATTAACTCATCTTGTTACGTTTCCTGTCTTGTCTACCTGGGAAGGCGGATTATCAGTCTTGCAGGTCTGAAAATACAAACCTCCCACCGTCTCTTTTTAAGACTGAGAATTAGAGAATTTCCTTTCTTTCTCCGCCCAGCTGAGGGCTACGCGCTCCCTTATCTGACTGTTCCCTAGGTAGCACTTCTTGGCTGGTCTTTCAAGGTGTTGCTCAGAAGCCATTGTAGGTGCTTAAGTGTGTGGCCTTCACATCCCATGTTCTGCTTAGCGTAGGATTTTGTAACCCTCCATAATTTCACGGTTTTTTAAAAATAAAATCTGTTTGCAATGTTAGCCGTTCCTTGCTCTAAATCATCTTTTCCTTTCTTTACTTTAATAAGATATTGGCCAAAAATATAAGGTGGATAACTTCAGACACATAGAGTAAGGATTTCTAGTAACACAGGTGTGTGTGTGTGGAATAATGCACTTCACACTAAAGGCTGATCTCTTGGTTTAAGGCAGGGGTGAAATCCAGCAGGTTCTGACAGGTTCTGGAGAACCGGTAGCGGAAATTTTGAGTAGTTTGGAGAACCGGCAAATACCACCTCTGTTGGCTCCAGAGTGGGGTGGGAATGGAGATTTTGCAATATTCTTCTCCCAGGAGCGGGGAGGGAATGGGGATTTTGCAGTATCCTTCCCCTGAAGTGGGGAGGGAATGAAGATTTTGCAGTATCCTTCCTCCAGGAGTGGGGAGGGAATGGGGATTTTGCAGTATCCTTCCCCTGCCACGCCCACCAAGCCACGCCCACAGAGCCGGTAGTAAAAAAAATTGAATTCCACCACTGGTTGAGGCGCCAGGCCAGAAAGTGGGAGACGGTGAGTTCTAGTACCGTCTTAGGTGTGAAAGGTGGCTAGGTGACTTTGGACCATCACTAGAAAATTGTGAGTTCTAGTCCCGCCTTAGGCATGAAAGCCAGCTGGGTGGCTGGGCCAATCACAGGGAGAGGGTGAGTTCTAGTCCTGCCTTAGGCATGAAATCCAGCTGGGTGACTTTGGGCCAATCACAGGGAGACGGTGAGTTCTAGTCCTGCCTTAGGCATGAAAACAAGCTGGGCTCTCTCTGTCTCTCTCTCAGCCCAATCCACCTCACAGAGTTGTTGTGTGGAAAATCGGAGGAGGAAGGTGTCAGACTACGATGCTATCTCAAAATTAAATGAATTTCCAAACTGCCAATCTTTAAGGAAATCTTTCTTTAATTGAGCACAGCCACTGGATCATGACTCCACGTGGACAAGACTGACCTTTTGCCCCCCAATCCCTCCCTTTCCGATCCCCAAATCTCTGCTTCTCATTGGCTATCTTCCAAGTCATTCTTCAGACTTCATTCCCCAGGAATGTGCCCCCTCCCCTCATTTCCACGACAACCCAGCTTCAAAGGGATTTAGCAGGCAAAAGTTCCAGAGTTTATCTCTCGCTCGCCTCTGCTCTCCATGCCAGCGTTGAAACGCTGACAGGAGGAGGATTTGTTTGCCACCTTGAGTTATTTGTGAGAATAATAAAGGCAAGATGCAAATTAATTAATTAATCAAACAAACAACCAATCAGGAACTCCCGAAAGGAACCTATTTGGCCCTCGAGAGCTGCCGTTACCTTGTGCCAAATAGAGAACGGCTCGAGCGACTTTCAGCCTTTGGTCCCTGCTGACCACCTCCAGCCCGTCCAATAGCCGCATCACGTAGGTCTTCTTCTGGGTCAGGTCCAACTCTGCCCACCGCTTGCCCTTGGCTGCGGGAAAGGAAGGACCCGCTGAGTTTTCCCATTCAAAGGGTAAGGGAATGGGTTTCCGTACCATACAAGGCACACACAGAAAGAGGAGAAGGCCAAGGAGACAGAAAGCAGACTCGGAAGCAGATGGAGAGACGACACCAAAGGGACCCCAGAAGACCCTCAAATAACAAAAGTTGAAGCCTCCAGAAGAGCAAGAACCAGGACCTTCCATCTCCCTCAACGGCTGAAGGGGTAAAAGAGGGTTGGGGGGAGGAGGAAGGAAGGAAGGAAGGAAGGAAGGAAGGAAGGAAGGAAGGAAGGAAGGAAGGAAGGAAGGAAGAAGAGGTTGTAAAAAACTACAAGTGAAGGAGGAATGGGGAGGAGGAGGAAGAAGAGAAAGGAAGGAAGGAAGGAAGGGGAAGAGGAGAGGAAAGGAAGGAAGTGGAAGAGGGGGAAGAAGTGGAAGGAATGAAGGAGAAGAGGTTGTAAAAGACTACAAGTGAAGGAGGAAGGGGAGGAGAAGAGAAAGGAAGGAAGGAAGGAAGGAAGGAAGAGGAGGAGGAAGGAAGGAAGCGGAAGAGGGAAGAAGAGGAAGGAAGGAAGGAATGAAGAAGAAGAGGTTGTAAAAGACTACAAGTGAAGGAGGAATGGGAGGAGGAGGAAGAAGAGAAAGGAAGGAAGGAAGGAAGGGGAAGAGGAGGAGGAAGGAAGGGGAAGAGGGAGAAGAAGAGGAAGGAAGGAGAAGAGGTTGTAAAAGACTACAAGTGAAGGAGGAATGGGGAGGAGGAGGAAGAAGAGAAAGGAAGGAAGGAAGGAAGGAAGGGGAAGAAGAGGAGGAAGGAAGGAAAGGGAAGAGGGGAAGAAGAAGAAGGAAGGAAGGAAGGAAGGAAGAAGAGGTTGTAAAAGTCTACAAGTGTAGGAGGAATAGGGAGGAGGAGGAAGAAGAGAAAGGAAGGAAGGAAGGAAGGAAGGTTGTAAAGAGGAGGAATGGGGAGGAGGAAGAGGAAGAAAGGAAGGAGAAGTCATATCAAGGATTACAAGTGGAGGAGGAGGGGGAGGAGGAAGGAGAGGAAAGAAGGAGGAAGGAGGAAGGAAGGAAGAAGGAAGGAAGGAAGGAAGGAAGGAAGGAAGGAAGGAAGGAAGGAAAGATGGATCTGCAGGGTGTCCCAATCCGATCAGTGCAACTCTGGGCCCCTCAGAAACACAAATACCCCACCCCCCAAAACAGAGAGAGAGAGGGAGAGAGAGAGAGAGGGAACCGGATGGATGGGACATGGAGGGAAACCTTAGAAGGGAAAAAACGTACCTTGAATCTGGAAATCTTCCTCAAAGCATCTCCTGTTGAGGGCAAATTCGGGTCCCTCGGTGTAGCTGTAGAGCTCTGTTCAAGAAAGATTGATTTTTTTCAAACAGGGAGAGAACGAATAAGCTGCCCTCCGATGATGCCACCCTTGCCTTGGTGCCACCCCACAGCTGCCCTCTCAGCCAAGACAGAGCATGGGGCAGCAGCAAAGCTTAGGCACTGGATTCAAGTCCTTCCTTCTACCCAATCCCCCTGGGGGGCTTCATTCCCTCAAACGAACATCTCTCACAGGTGCTAAAGCGTACAGGAAGTCCTCGACGTATGACCACAATTGGGACCAGAACTTCTGTTGTTAAGCGGGGTGGTCATTAAGTGAGTCACTCCCCGTCTGCACCTGATTTCGCAATCTGTTTTTTTGTAGCGGTTGGTAAACAAATCCGACTTCCCCCCGATTTGACTTTGCTTGTCTGAAGCCAGCTGGGAAAATTGGAAAAGGCGATCACGTGACCCTCGGGATCGTAAACCCAAACCCCCAAATTGCAATTACAGATAGTCCTCAAATTATGACCATAACTGAGTCCAAAATGTCTATTTCTAAGCAAGACTTTTCGCCCCATTTTTCGACCTTTCTGGCCACCGTTGTTAAGTGAATCCCCGCAAGGGTTAAGTTAGCCACATGGTTGTTAAGTGAATCTGGCTTCCCCCTTGACTCTGCTTGTCAGATGGTCGCAAAAGGGGATCACATGACCTCCGGGACGCTGTGACCGTCATAAATACGAGTCGGTTGCCAAGCAATTTTGATCACGTGACCATGGGGATGCTGCAATGGTCGCAAGTGTGAAAAATGGTCATAAAGACATTTTTTACACTGCCGTTGTAACTTTAAACTTTATAAGTGAACCGTTGTACGTCGAGGACTGCCTAAATGTGATGTGGGGAAGCTGTGACAGTTATAAGCGTTAAGTCGCGTTTTCCAGCTTTGTTGTAATATTGAACAGTTGCTAAATGAATGGCGGTTAAGCCGAGAACTATCTATGTAGACTGAAGTCAGTCTCGTGAAAAGCAGGCAAGGATTTCCCATGGAATTTGAAGTTTTGCTGAATAAAGACATTGATTGATTGATGATTGATTGATTGACTGGATTTCTATAGCAGCCCAGTATTAGTTGTTCGCTGAGATTGGTCGCTATAGAAATCAAGTCGAATGAATGAATGAATGAATGAATCAGAATCAGAACTGCTTGCAAAATACCTGAGCATTTTCAGCCAGTGTCCACAAAACCACGAAAGTTGGTGGCCTTCTTTTCAACCCAAGGGAAGAACGTGGCTCCTTCCAGACCTTTCTTACCTGCCAGTTCAGCTGCGTGGCTGTCAGCATCTCCGTACTCAAAATCCAGGTTGGGACAATCCATGGATCCCTGCGGGAGAAGGTCCATCTTGAGTGAGTGAGGCAGGTTCACCAGGGAGTAACCTGAATCTTGATTCTGCGCCAACGGCTAGAGCAGGGGGTCTCCAAACGTGGCCAAATTCACCTGATTCACGGGGCCTGGTGGCTCAGCAGACTGATAGCATTGTGATTAACACCAGCTGTCTGCAATTACTGTAAGTTCGAATCTCACCAGGCTCAAGGTTGACTCAGCCTTCCATCCTTTCTAAGGTAGGTAAATTGAGGACCCAGTTTGTGGGGGCAATAAGCTGACTTTGTATAAAAAATATACAAAAGGATGAAGGCTATTGCTTAACGCATTGTAAGCCGTCCTGAGTCTCCAGAGAAGGGCGGCATATAAATAATAAAAAAAAAGACTTGTGGACTTCAACTCCCAGAATCCCCCCCACCAGCCATGTCTTAAAGTGGCCATGTTTGGAGAGCCCTGTACTAGAAGAAAGCAGAAATCTAGAGAATGCTTCAAATCGAGTTATGGAGAAGGTAGTATAGGAACCACGTTTTGATGGATTTACCATTTACCTTTGACGCAGCAACCCCAGCCACAGCTGTACAGGAAGGCTTCGGGGTACAACTATAATGGAATCCAGTCATAACTCAGGATGATCATAAACCGGTAAGTCATGTGACCGGTCTGATTTTTATCATCCTTTTTACGGCAATCCTTAAGCAAAGGTGGCAGCCAAAAAGTTAATATCACGGTCATTATATCAAAATGGTATGTATGTGTATGCACACACACACACACACACACACACACACACACACACACACACACACAAACATATATGTCAGTGGTGGATTTCACATTATATTATTACCGGTTCGCCACACACACACTTGGTTCATAATGACGGCAGCATTGGTGAAATGCTCTGATAGTTTTTTCTGTTTTTTATCATCCTCTGTGATTCACTACGGATTTCATACTCAAGAGACCAACTACTAAGCATCAAGCAATGTTTCCTTGATGAGCAGCTTTCTGTGAACTCCCACCCCCCAGTCTTTACAAATGCATGTGTTTCTAACATAGGAAGAAGCAACTTCCTCTGAACAATGGATAAACAAACAAAGCAAACGGAGAAGTCAAAGAAGAATAGACTAAGGAAAAATGGGATAAAAAAAACCCTTTCCCTTCACTCTTTCTGACTAATTTACACTCACTCGCTAATAAGATGGATGAAATACTTCTTCTAAATAGAGGCAATTCTGATTTTTACAACTCAGCAGCTCTCTGCTTCACTGAAACCTGGCTAAATGAGTCAATTGATGATAGCCGCCTGCATATCCCAGGATTTCACTTACAAAGAGCAGACAGAATTGCAGAAACATCTGGTAAAAAGAAGGGAGGAGGCCTATCTTTATATATTACCAGCTGCTGGTCCCGAAATATAACTACACTAAAGAAATTCTGTGGTGTGGATTTAAGAGACATTAACATCATGTCAGTTTTTGTGAAGAACTATGTGTGCCGATCAGAAACCTGAGAATATACAGTAACAATAAACCTTGGTTCACAGCTAAACTTAAGCAGCTACTTCGTTCCAAAGAGGAAGCCTACAGAAAAGGTGATAAAATGCTGTACAATGAGGCCAGAAACGTATTAACAAGGGAGATCAGAGCAGCAAAAAGAAGCTACTCTGAAAAGCTAAAGAATCAGTTCTCAACAAATGAACCTGCAAACATGTGGAAAACTCTTAAAAATATCACCTGTTACAGCAAACCTCCTTCCCAGGCTGAAGGAAATCAACAACTGGCAGATGACCTGAATGTGTTTTACTGCAATTTTGAGAGAAAACTACTGCCACCCATCTACACAATCCTCATCTCAGACACACCAACATCAGCCATCTACAACCTACCCCATCCCATTGGGGCCACCACCTCTGGTGATTACAGAGAATGAGGTGCAAGATCTATTTCATAGACAGAAGCCAGGAAAAGCACAGACAAGATAACTCCTTCTTGCTTAAAAGCTTGTGCTGACCAATTGGCCCACACCTTCACCCGGATCTTTAATAATTCACTAGAGATGTGCTATGTTCCTTCTTGCTTCAAATGCTCTACTATTATCCCAGTGCTGAAGAAATCCTCCATCAAGGAACTGAATGACTTCAGACTGGTTGCTCTGACTCTGTTGTTATGAAGACCTTTGAAAGGCTAGTGCTGGCCCACCCGAAAACCATCACAGATCTGCTGTTAGACTGCTTGCAATTTGCCTACTGAGCAAACAGATCAACAGATGATGCTGTTAATATGACTCTGCACTACCTCCTTCAACATCTTGAATCTCCAAAGACCTACGCAAGGGTCCTCTTTATAGACTGCAGCTCAGCATTCAACACCATCATTCCAGACACTCTTCTAACTAAGCTAAATCAACTAGCGGTACCTGAACACACTTGTAAGTGGATCATAAGCTTCCTAACAAACAGGAAGCAGCAGGTGAAGCTAAGCAGAATCACATCAGATACCTGTACAATTAGCACAGGAGCCCCCCGGAGCTCTGCGCTCACTCCACTTCTCTTCTTTCTATATACCAATGACTGCATCTCAAAAGATCCCTCTGTTAAAGTACTGAAGTTTGCAGATGATACAACAGTGATCGGTCTCATTCAAGACAATGATTAATCTACATATGGACGGGAGGTTGAACAACTAGCCTCGTGGTGTGACCGGAGCCATCTGGAACTGAACACACTCAAAACCGTAGAAATGGTGGTGGACTTTAGGAGAAACCCTCCCATGCTTCCACCTCTCACAATATTGGACAACACAGCATCAATAGTAGAGACCTTCAAATTTCTAGGTTCTACCATATCGCAAGATCTAAAATGGACACCCAACATCAAAAACTTCATCAAAGAAGCACAACAAAGAACATTCTTTCTGCGCCAACTCAGAAAACTCAAACTGCCCAAGGAGCTGCTGATCCAGTTCTACAGAGGAATTATGGAGTCTGTCATCTCCACATCCATAACTGTCTGGTTTGGTTCTGCAACCCAACAAGACAGACACGGACTTCAGAGGATCGTTAGAACGGCAGAAAAAACAATGGCTACCAACCTGCCTTCCATGGAGGACCTGTCTACTGCACGAGTCAAAAAGAGGGCTGGAAAAATATTTACAGACCCCTCGCATCCTGGACATCAACTCTTTCAACTCCTAACCTCAGAACGATGCTACAGAGCCTTGCACACCAGAACAACGAGACACAAGGACAGTTTTTTGCCAAACGCCATCACTCTGCTAAGCAAATAATTCCCACAACACTGTCAAACTATTGACTAAGTCTGCATTACTATTAATCTTCTCATCGTTCCCATCACCCATCTCCTCCCACTTATGACTGCATGACTTTAATTTTGTTGCTTGTACCCTTAAGATTTATATTGACTGTTTCCCTATGACTATCATTAAGTGTTGTACCTTATGATTCTTGATGAATATATTTTATTTTTTCTTTATGTACACTCGGACCATATGCACCAAAGACTTTGTGTCCTTGTGTGTCTACTCACACTTGGCCAATAAAGAATTATATAAAGAATTCTATTAAGTGGACCAATGGGACAGTTTTGCTGAAAACTGGAGGTAACTGCCAACAGCCATAAATGCAGTCCAGTTCCTAAGAGTCAGTAACCTGGTCATATGTGTGTATGCGAGAGAAAGAGAGTGAGTGACAGAGAGAGAGAGAGAGGGAAAAAAAAGAGAGAGGAGAGAGGACAGAGACAGAGTGAGAAAAGAGAGAGAAGAGAAACAGAGAGAAGAGAGAGAGAAGAGAGAGAGTGACACACAGAGAAAATAGAGAGAAGAGAGAGGAGGAGAGATGCAGAAAGAGAGGAGACAGAGACAAGAGAGAGACAAAAGAGAGGAAAGAGAGATGAGAGATGAGTGAGAGGCAAAAGAGAGAGAGAAGGGACAGAGAGAGAAGAGAGAAGAAAGAGAAGAGAAACAGAGACAAGAGAGAAGAGAGTTACAGAGAGGAGACAGAGACAAGAGACAAAAGAGAGGAAAGAGAGATGAATGAGAGACAAGAGAGAGAGAGAAGGGACAGAGAGAGAAGAGACAGAGAAAAGAGAGAAAGGAGGGGGGGAGAGACACCATCACAACTTCAAATCCAGAACTTATTCCGAGATCAGCCTGCTCTCCACATAATGTTCAATCAACTCAAGAACTGGGACTTGACTTGAAGGAGAACACAGCAGAGATCCAGGAATCCGCAGAAGTCATCTAATCCCTTTTCTTCCTTCCAGCTGAGGAATGAATAGCTGATCCCCAGCAGCGTGCCATGAAATGTTCAAGCCCACTGTGGATTCGAACTCCTGCCTGGCATTATGTTGCCCGCCTCCAGACGTGGTAGGGGCTTACCAATCTTGAGTTCCCATATCCAACCTGGCTAAGAACCCGGCGGGAGGGAAAGCAACCGTTACGAAACCGACAGCTTGAGACCCTGAAGTCACCCCGGGCCGGGTCTTCAGAGCAAGAAAAGACAGAATTATTCGAAAGCTTCTCAACCTTGCCCACTTTTAAGAGTTGGGGACTTCAACTCCCAGGGAATTCTGGGAGTTGGAAGCCCGCAGGTCTTAAAATGGCCAAGGTTGGCCATTCCTCTTCTCGTTTACATCCTCACCGCTGTTCTCCTGCCCGGTTTAAAACCGAATGAGGTCACTTCATTCAATCTTTTCCTTGATGGCATCTTGCATATTTCACATGCCAGCTTCCTTCGCGTTGGTGGCTTCTAGAGGGGCTTCACTACAACCCCCCGACTCCCCAGCCCCCTCCCCATCTGGGCTTTGCACCCTGACTTTCGAACCAGCTACGTGGGTAGGTAAGATTCCCGTTGGTAGCGTTCAAATCCAGGAGCTCCAACTGATTCCGAGGGTGACCAGAAAGCCCTTTGAGATGCTGAAAGCTTGCTTCGCTCCCCTTCAATCATGCCAACTGGAAGCTATGGGGTGGGGTGGGGGGGTGGACTTCATCCCACCTGGGGGGCTCTGCCTTGAACAGACCTGGGCATTTTATGAGGCCTTAGTTAGTAAGACCACATTTGGAATAGTGCATCCAGATTTGGTCACCACCCTATAAAAAAGATGTTGAGATTCTAGAACAGGGATGACAAACCTTTTTGGCACCGAGGGCCCAATCTGGAACATGTGTCCATGCATGTGCATATGTGCGTGCCGGAGCACCGGAAATCCGAAGAACAGCTGGCCAATGCGCATGTGCGTGCCAACCAGCTGGTCTTCGGGTTTCCGGCATGGACGTGCGCGCCGGCCAGTTGGTTTTCGCAGGCACCGGAGCACCGGAACCCCAAAGACCAGCTGACTGGCGCGCGCATGCCTGTTTTTTTTGGCTTTTTTCAGGCCAAAAAACGGCCCCAAAACAGCTGGAAAAACAGCCTGTTTTTTGGCTGTTTTCCAGATCGTTTTTCTGGTGCTCCAGCGCCTGTGAAGATCAGCTGGCTGGCACACATGTGCATGCGGGAAACCAGAAGAGCAGCTAGCGACGGCAAGCGTGTCCAGAGAGAGGTCTCTGCATGCCAACTCTGGCACGCGTGCTATAGGTTCGCCATCACGGCTCTAGAAAGAGTGCAGAGAAGAGTGCAGAGAAAACGATTAGGGGACTGGAGGCTAAAACGTACAAAGAACGGTTACAGGAATTGAAAGGTCGAATTTAATGAAAAGAAGGACTGGGGGGGACAGGATAGCAATAGTCCCAATATTTGAGGGGCTGCCACAAAGAAGAGAGGGTCAGAAATGGGAGAGGGCAGTGGTGGCAAACCTTTCACTTACAGAGCGCCGAACAAGAATGCACTTTGCGCTCTGTGCGTGCTCGCAAACAGTCCGCGATAACGTGTGGCTCCTCCCCGTGTGCTACGCGCACAACTGCACCATCTGCGCATATGCGCAGCTTTCGTGCACGCAATGCACATGTGCAAATGTTGTCTGCGCATGCATGCACCAGTGATCTCACACACATGTGCAAACACGTGCGTATGCGTAGGAGAGCTCCGAAGACCAGCTGGGTCTCCTGAATTGCGCGTATGCGCACCAGAGGCCTGAACATGAGCTGGGGGGCGTGTGCATGCGCAGTTTCAGGTGAGCTTGGCGACGGCTTGCGTGCTCGGAAAAATGGCTTCCGGCACGTGTGCCATAAGTTTGCCAACACGGGGATAGGGTTTCCTGCTTGCGGGGTGGGTGGGGGTGGGGTTGGACTAGATGACCTTCGAGGTCCCTGCCAACTCTGTTACTCTGTTTTCCAAAGCCCCTGAAAGCAAGACAAGAAACAAAGGATGGGAACCAGCCAAGGAGAGAAGCCTCTCCAGATAGAGCTAAGGAGAAATTTCCCAGCAGTGAGAACAATTCACCAGTGGAACAGAAGTGGTGGCTGCTCCGTCACGGATGGTTTTCGAAGAAGAGAGTGGGCGGGCAGGCCCTTGCCTTGAAATCAAGCCATGGGGGTGGACTAGAAGACCTTCAAGGTCCCTTCCAACTCTGTTCTTTTAAGGGTTCCTTTGGCCGTCTCTCTCCGGCTCACGTGAGATCAATTGGAAATTAGAAATCAAATGTAAATAAGTGAACGACATCCACGCAACTGAACAAAAAGAGCAGAATTCTGGAGACAAATTTCTTTTGTGTCTAATCACAGTTGGCCAAATAAAGCATTTCCTTCCTTCCTTCCTTCCTTCCTTCCTTCCTTCCTTCCTTCCCTCCTTCCTTCCTTCCTTTCCTTCTTCCTTCCTTTCCTTCTTTCTTTCTTCCTCTCCTTCTTCCTTCTTTCATTTCTTTCATTTCTTTCCTTCCTTTCCTTCTTCCTTCCTTCCTTCATTTCTTTCCTTCTTCCTTTTCCTTCCTTCCCTTCTTCCTCTTTTCCTTTCTTTCTTCCTTCCTTCTTCCCTTCCTCCTTCCTTCCTTCCCTTCTTCCTTCCTTCCTTTCTTCCTCCTTCCTTCCTTTCCTTCTTTCTTTCTTCCCTTCTTCCTTCTTTCATTTCTTTCCTTCCTTCCCTTCTTCCTCTTTTCCTTTCCTTCTTCCTTCCTTCCTTCATTTCTTTCCTTCTTCCTTTCTTTCCTTCCTTCCCTTCTTCCTCTTTTCTTTCTTTTTCTTCCTTCTTCCCTTCCTTCTTCCTTCCTTCCTTTCCTTCTTCCTTTCTTTCCTCCTTCCTTCCTTCCTTCTTCCTTTCTTTCCTCCTTCCTTCCTTTCTTTTCTTTCTTCCCTTCTTCCTTCTTTCATTTCTTTCCTTCCTTCCCTTCTTCCTCTTTTCCTTTCCCTCTTCCTTCTTCCTTCATTTCTTTCCTTCTTCCTTCTTTCTTTCCTTCTTCCTTCCTTCATTTCTTTCCTTCTTCCTTCCTTCCGTCTTCCTTCCTTCCTTTCCTTCTTCCTTCTTTCATTTCTTTCCTTCTTCCTTCCTTCCTTCTACTCACTCACTCACTCAAGTTCTGCCCTCCATAACAGTCCCACTTCTTCATGCGGCCCCTTGGGGGGAAACCAATGCCCCCCACCCCCGCCCTTGTGGAAGGCTATTTTAGGAGCCCCCCCCCTCCTCCAAAAACGAACGCAGCTGCAATGCACGGAAGGGCCAGAGGGAGGCAGGCGAGAGGCATCCCTGGAAGGCGCAGCAGCCCTTCCCTCACAGGTAGCCAAGACCTCCAGCGCATGGAGCTGCCTCGCTGACCCACTGATGGCCCACAGCTGCTGCCGGGCTCCTCTCTAGGTCTGTGCCCCCCCCCCATACCTCACCAGGGGGTTGGGCCAATTTTTGCCAGCTTTTGCTCCAATGGGCAACTCTCCACCCCCCCCCCTTGGGAAAATACTAAAAAAAGTGAATGTATCAGTGGGGGTGGGGGGTAATTTTTCTGCCCTTCCATGGGGGCAGCTGGGGGGGGTGAGAAAGGGGGCGACCCCCCCTGGCATGCAGCACCAGAGACCATCCGAACCGGACCCAAGAATGCTTCCAATTCAGCCTCTTGCAAAGGGGGCGAGAGGGGGAAGGGTCCCCAAGGGGGAGCAGCGATGCCAGGGAGGGGCTGCAGCAAAGCCCCCTCCTCACCCTTCCAGCCGCCCCCCCCCCCCCCCCCCCCCCCCCCCCCCCCCCCCGGATCTCCCCCCCCCCCCCAGAAGGCAGCTTTTCCCCTCCCGGGGGTCCCAGCCCCTCTGCGGCGCCCCCAGACCCCCAAGGCTGCGACCCCCCGCCCAGCCCCGGCCCCGGCCCCTCCACCTCGGCTTCCCTCCGCGCGCTGCTGGCCAGCGGCCCCCTGCCCGGGGCTCCGCCGCCCTCCTCCATCCGCCCGGCAGAGACACGTGGGGGCAGCGCGGAGCTTCCCAGCCCTGGTCCCCGCGCGCCACGCCCCCCCCGGCCCCCATTGGCCGCCAGGCGCCGGTAGGCGGGGCCCGGCGCGCACACCCCCTCGCGGCCATTGGCCAAGCCGGGGAAGGGAGCCCCCTGTGGGAGAGCTGTAACCAGGGCAGGTGGAGAAAAGGGGCGGGGCGAGGGCGCCTCTGAGCGTGTGCAGAGTGGAGGGATGGCTGGATGGATGCCTGTGCGCCTTAGCTATGGGCCAGTCCTCGACTTCCGACCCCAAGGGAGCCCATTCATTTCCTGTCCGTGGCTAAGCGAGACAGTTGTTAAAAGCGAGCTTTGCCTCCGTTTTACGACCTTTCGGGCTACACCGTCGTTAAGCGAGTCGCCGGCGTTGATAAGTTAGTAACCTGGTTGTTAAAGTGAATCCGGCTTCCCCATTTGACACGGCTGGTCGCAAAAGGGGGAATCGCGTGACCTTGGGACACAAGCAACCGTCGTTAAGTGTGAACCGAGCGTCTGAATTTTGGCCAACGGCAAAGGGTGAAGCTTTTGTGAAAAAAACGATCCCAAGTCACTTTTTTTCAGGGCCGCTGGGACTTGGAACGGTCGCTAAACGAATTGTTGTAAGTCGAGGACTACCGGTAACTGTTCTGTTGGATTCCGAGGTCCCTCATCCACAGCCAGCCGGGGCAGGAAAGGCTGCAGAAGCCCACAGTTGCTCTTCCCTGAGCAATGCACAGGGGGGGTCTCTGAGCTCTCCGCAGCTCTTGGTGCGGCTGGGACCCGCAAGTGAAAGCCCGGCCTTCCGAGCCCCAACAACAACCCTGCAAGGCTGGCCGAGAGGAGCATGGTTTCCCTGGCGCCTTTCCAATCATTTCCAAGTGGGGCGCCATCTCCAGGTCATCGCGGACGGGCTACCACACCACAGACCCTGTCCAGGCAACTGCTTCCCAAGGAAGTACTACCAAACCCATCAGCATGTCAGGTGAGGACAGCAGAACCTTCAAGGGGAAGGAGGGAGAAGGAGGAGGAGGAGGAGAGGAGCAGGGCAAGCCCCCCCCCCCGCTGAGCCCCATCCTTTGCCTCTTACAGATTATACCCCCAGCATCAGCTCGGTGGACTTGAGGTGGAGCTGCTACGCGTCCGATTCGACTTCCTCAGCACCTTTCATAGAACGGTAGGCGGAATGGGCTTCCCGGATAGATCCAGCCAGGGATGAGCTCCGGGCTCCCCAGCCCCTTGCTTGTTCATGGAGGAGAGCCAAGGAACCCCAGTCTCCTCGGCAAGGGAGAACAGTCTCCATGGTGGCAGGACGCAAAATCTTTTGAGATTTACCCGGGGAGAAAATGCAGCTTTTCCCACGAGATGTTCTGACCCAGCTTTAGCAGAAACAAGAAACAGACTCCTTGTCCCGAAAAAAACCCCTCTTTCTTTATTATCTCCTGTGAATTAATGGCATTCACACACCGAAAAGTCCAGGCAAGAGTCCTTCAAGGAGTTAACTGCATTAACAGACCTTATCAGTTACTTGAGATAATTGCCAAGCGGGAGCTTCCAGCCGCGAAGCTGTAAATTAAGTTCTGGCAAGCAGTCTTTGATGCACGAAACACAATGAGCAAAATCTTCAGAAATACGAACGGTTGTCTCCTACGACCACCCGTCCCCTTTTCCTTCTATTTATTCCCCAGCCAGGGAGGGGCCATTTAGCGTCTACATGTGCTTTGCTTCCCGAGTCGACTCCTTGTCCTCCGTTGTTCTCTTCTCCTAAGTGCTCTGCGCATATGTGCGTCTGGAACAGCCCCAGCTGTTCTTCCTCCTCACTCATGTCAGCCTCCAAAGGCAGCTGCCTCTCCAGTGACTGGGAAATGTCGGACAGTCCTGGCTCTATCTCTGTGTCCGACATAGAGCATTCATCAGAGCCTACTCCAGAACTGGCCCAAGTCCCTCCCAACCTCCTCATCGTCCGAGTCTCCCACCCAACCTTGGAAGCTTGAAGATGGGTGGACTTCAACTCCCAGAATCCCCCAGCCAGCGCTGCTGGCTGGGGGATTCTGGGACTTGAAGTCCACCCATCTTCAAGCTACCAAGGTTGAGAAACACTGCTCTAGGATCTCAATTTAAGAAACCAATTCTTATAGCTACGGAGGATATCATCTTTGACCGATCACCCAGGGGATCTCTTGGGGAGGGGGGTGTAAAAAGGCCCATTGGTTCTAACGCAAAGAATCCACTCATTTCAACAAGATTCAGACGGTTAAAAACAACCTGGCGGGAATCTTTGGGGAGCGAATCCCTGCAAGCTGTCCTTACCGCTTTCTACCCGTTTACACAGAATCCGGCTGGGCTTCCTATCTTGGGACCGAAAGGAGAACTGAGCTATGCCAGGGATCTCGTCGTGTACACTTTCAGGGGAGAAGATTCTCGGGGCGTCCATCCGATCGAGGGGCGACTCTTCCTTTCCGCGCAAGCGGGACCCCCCCCGGGAGACGCTCTCCGTCCTCGGATGGCTCCGCATCCAGCCGAGCTCAGTCACAATCGGAGACTGGAGAAGCGTCATAAATAAGAGTTCTGAGCTTGGGTTCCAAAGGCCGGGCGGAATCAAACAAGATCGTCGATCTCATTCTGGAAACAAGAGGCGGTGGCGGGGAAGAGAGAGCGGCTGGGGAAGATCGGGTGAGATCTCTCTCTTGAGCTCTCTCTCTCTCTTTGTGGGAGGGTCTTTCCTAACGGGATCGCAGATCGCGCCAAGCGGGGAACGAAGAATCCAGAGATAAAATAGAAATAGTGCTGAGAGTAATATACCACTTCACAGCCCTCTCTAAGCGGTTTACAGAGTCAGCATAATTGCCCCCCAAAAATCTGGCTCCGCGTTTTACCCACCTTGGAAGGATGGAAGGCTGAGCTGACCTTGAGCCGATCAGGATCGAACTGCTGAAGAATTAGTTTGCAGTAATGCATTCTAACCATTGCACCACCACAGCTCCCTCCTTCCTTCCTTCCTTCCTTCCTTCCTTCCTTCCTTCCTTCCTTCCTTTCCTTCCTTCCTTCCTTCCTCTCCTCCCTCCCTCACTTCCTTCCTCTTTCTCCCTTAGCATTTAGCAATAACCCTTAGACTTATATACCGCTTCACAGTATTTACCGCCTTCTCTAAGCGGTTCTTTTTTTTTTTTTAATTGAAAATTATTAAAAATTACAGGAAAAAAAGTATAACAATATGGATAGAATTGCAGAGAGTAATATAATACATATAGAGTTTTAATTTTCGCCTAGAGAAAGAACAAACCTCCATTAAACCAACTCATCAAAAGAAAGAAAAGTTTATCCAGAAGTAAAAATTCTCAACTGCCATGCAATGCTCCTATAAATATTTACCCACGTTCACATTAAGGTTAATATTTTCATTCTTCTTAAGATTTCTTTTTTTGCAGCCAAGCATACCATCTGTCCCAGCTCCTATATAACCCTGATTCTTGTCTATCTTGCAAAAGTCCAGTAAGCTTGTCTGCTTCTGCACAGTCCATGATCTTAACCGCAAAGATCATGGACTCTAAGCGGTTCTCAGAGTCAGCCTATTGTCTGCAACAATCTGGGTCCTCATTTGACCGACCTGGAGCTGGTCAGGATCGAACTGTTGGCAATCAGCAGAGGCAGCCTGCAATGCTGCACTCTAACCACTGCGCCACCATGGCCCTTCCTTCCTTCCTTCCTTCCTTCCCTTCCTTCCTTCCTTCCTTCCTTCCTCCCTCCCTCCCTCCCTCCCTCCCTCCCTCCCCCTTCCTTCTTTAGCACTTAGTAATAGACTTATATACCGCTTCACAATGCTTTTCCAGCCCTCTCTAAGCGGTTTACAGAGTCAGCCTCTTGCCCCCAACAATCTGGGTCCTCATTTTACCCACCTCGGAAGGATGGAAGGCTGAGTCAACCTTGAGCCAATCAAGATCGAACTCCTGGCAGATGGCAGAGTCAGCCTGAAATACTGCATTCTTCTAACCCCTGTGCCATCAAGTCTCTTGTTGGATGTCGGATTACGCTGAGTTGCACAGCAATGGTGAACATGAGCCGGATATGGAAAAACAAGGATATCAGCCTGGCAACCAAATCTAGGTTAGTCTGCTCTATCGTGTTTCCCTGTATCTACTGATGGTTGTGAAAGTTGGGACCTTAAAAAAGTGAGAAATGAAGACACTCATT
Organism: Pantherophis guttatus; assembly: GCF_029531705.1. The sequence goes on along the minus strand of NW_026843855.1, from coordinate 5,876,903 downwards.
TGAGCCATGATGCTGGAGGAGGCTCCTCCTGCATCTTCCTTGGACAGCAAAGATGACAAGTGAGTCCTGTAGCGCATAACCCCCAGACACACCACGGGAAGGCAAAATCACAGAATTGTGTCTTACTTTGCCCACGTCACGTTTGGGGAGTTCACAGGAGAAAGCAATTCTTTTTGGAAGAGTAAACTGGTAAAAGGAAACAAGGGCAGCGAAGAACATGGTGACACACTAGCCAGAACATAGAACAACTCAAAAGAGTAACGTAAGATTGGTAGATATGGAGAGACCCATATGGCCCACAGAATCGCCAAGAGTCGGACACGACTGAATGGATAATATCATCCTCATTGTGGGAGGATAAATCTATGTCAGCATCTCCTTCTGTCCTCCTATCGCAGCACCATTGAGAGTGTCCTGACATACGGCATTCTTGCATGATATGGGAGCAGCTCTGCAGTGGACAAAAATGCTCTACAGAGAATCATTAAAACTGCCCAGAATATCATCGGACTCCAGCTACCAGCCCTGGATGACATCTTCGAATCTTGCTGTTTGAGGAAGTTGCATAACATTCTCAGAGACTCTCCCCATCCTGCTTACAATCTGTTTGGACTGCTGCCTTCTGGCAGAAGATACGGAACAATTAAAACTCGGACCACACGACTTCGGAATAATTTTTATCCCAGAGCTAAAATTGCACTCAACAATGAACTCAAGGGCCATCATCAGTGAGCTCTTGGACAGCATTACTTGATCTGTTGTGTGGATGTTTGGGTAGTTTAGGGGTGGAGAATTGTGGTGGGTGGGAGTGTGTTGGGGATTGTTATGTGTGTTGGACCTGGTCTTTGGGTGTTAAGTGAATTTCATTGTATGGGTATACTGTGTATACATATACAATGACAATAAAGTTGTTGTTGTTGTTGTTGTTGTTGTTGTTATTATTATTATTATTATTATATCCACTGGAAAGTTGCAGGGAGTAAGGCCTAGGAGTAGACTTGCAGGCCTCACTGAACCGAAGTTTTAAACTAACATAACTGCAAAATGTACCGGACATATTTCTAATGTGCTGCATTTTCTGCAAAGTACATGGTTTCGAGATAAATTTGGAATCAGAACATTGAAACTGTGAGAAATAAGGAACTGAAATTAGACGATGGATAGAGGTTTGAGATGTACACACTGGTGTTTGCAGACAGTGACGGACAGTAAGAATGTAAGAAAGAACAAGGAAGTGAAACTATGGAATGCGTATGTCAGTAAAGGAAAAAAAAAAGAAAAAAGGTATAAGAAGTGTGGCCTGAGATGAGAATGGTGTCCTTTGCCCGATAGCAGTCCTTGTAGGACCTGCTACGCGACATTGGAACCCATTTAATAATGGGTTGTGGAATTGCATTGCTATGTTGGCTGCTCATGTTCCAAATTGCTCATGAATAAACCTCTGAATCTTAAAGTAAGATTTATTGCTTGTGGTTTCCTCTTTGGGTTTTTTTCATTGGGATCTTTTAATAACGTCGTCCTCACCCTCCAGTCCTCTTAGGACCCCTCCCTCCTGCCCCCCAAGGTTTGCAATGGTACAGCAGTGGGGAAGGGGGTTGCTAGACACGCTTCCTCGTGTTCTCTGATGCCAGCAGGCAGAGGGCTTTGACAGTAGGACCGTGTGGCACGCTGCAGGCAGGCAAAAAGAATGAAAAGAACAGCTTTTCTATTTAAGCCTTCTTATCATAGCTGTATTTTCGGGGGGTGGGGAGGATGAAAATGGATCCTAGACCATTCTGGCTCCAACAACGGCATTATATGACACATACTGTCAAAGATTATTCTGCCTGCCTAGGCCTCCATATCTGTCTCTCTGCCTGTCCCTCCATCACAGTGTTGGCGAACCTTTTCGGCACAGAGTGCTGAAATGGGAGCACGCGCGCACACGCACAGAGGAGCGCCGGAAACTGGAAGAGCAGCGCGCGCATGTGCGCCAGTCGACTGGTCTTCTGGTTTCCAGTGCTCCCACGCGCGAAGGCCAGCATGTGGGCGCCAGAACCCAGAAGAGTAACGGGCAATGGCTGGCGTGCCCAGAGAGATGGCTCTGCGTGCCACTTCTGGCACGCATGCCATAGGTTCGCCATCACGGCTCTATCCTCTATCTATCCATTTGTCTGTCTGTCTGTCTATCTGTCCATCCACCCACCCACCCACCTCTATTTCTCTCCCTATTTCTCTTTCTCTTTCTCTCTCTCAATCTATATCTATTTATCTATCTATCATCTATCTAATCTCTCATCTCTCCATCCATCCATCTCTCCATCCTTCCACCCATCCATCTCTATTTCTCTCTCTCTCTCAATCTATATCTATCTATCTATCTATCTATCTATCTATCTATCTATCTATCTAT